>JACEIK010003307.1:0-171230 GCA_018107945.1 Datura stramonium | reverse complement strand
ATATATGTTTGAAAGAAGGTTTGACTCAATGTTCAGTTTTACTTATGATAATCAGATTTGAACTTTGGGTCATTCGAATCAGTTATGATGTCTAGTTATGTTCAGATCATGAGTTCAGAAAATAGCATACAACCACTACACTCTGATTCTGATCTTGATTATGTTTTGTATTATTCATGTTTCAAATGATTTTACTTAATTTAAATGGTTTTACTTACCTTGCATACTCGGTACACTCCACGTACTTACCGCATACTCTATGTTGTATCATTTATGATACAGGCTCCGACATCCAGACTCAGCCCCGTCACTAGCCAGTTCCAAAGTTATCATCTAGTCTCTATTGGTGAGTCCTCATCATTCGAGGGCCCCTTTCTATTCAGTTATGTTTACATATTTTCAGTTTCAGATTTAGAGAGTTAGTTAGGGTCTTGTCCCATCAACTGATTTGATGTAGAGGCTTTTCAGACATAGATTGTATTCAGCTTCAGATTCGTGATTGTATTCTGATGTTAAGTATGTTTAGACTTATGTTATGATTATCATGATTTATTTTTCCATTTTTATTGATGGAGTTAGAAGTTATGTTCATGTAATGGATCGTCTTGGAGTCTCTCGGGGTTCTTTGTCTCGTGTCTCTCTCAGAGTCCATGTTCGGATCATGACATAAAGCCTACACTCTGATACCAACTTTTTCATATTCCAAATTACCCCCTAGACGTTATTGACACCCAACACAAACCACTGGAAAAGAGAACCCAATTTTTGTACATTAACCATTTATTCACAATACTTAATAAATTAGGTATGAATTCAAATAATATCTCAAGTTATTAATTTATACCCAAATCCTACACTAGACCATGGAGCATATAAGTGAACTAAAGATGTTTTGGGTGTGTAAACCCAATAAGAAAACGTCAATAAATAAATGATAGACTCTTTTGGAAGCCTCCACTTACAAAGTGGTTGCTCACCTTAGCAACTGGATTAACTCCGGTACATTCGTCAACAACAGGCTTCATCTTCACCATCAATATCTGCAAGGAAATGTAGGTAAGGAGTTAATTATACGTAAATATAACTCAGTATGATCCTCAATATGCCACTTTAAATACCCCTAGATCAAGTGTTAGAAAATACAAACACACTACAAGCACATAAATATTATGCGCGGAAATTATATTTTAATAAAAGTTTCAACAAAGGTAACATATTAACATATTTATTTATAAAGGACTCTATATATCTTAATTAAATTGATGCTAGGTCTTTTCATAAATGATAGTTCCAATAATTAACCAACACCACGCGTCCACGAAAACATACAAAATGCGTCCAACATATTAGGTAGCATACACAATGCTCAGTATTGTCAATAAGCATACACAATGCCCAATACTATCAAGAAGCATACACAATTTCCAAATATATTAGGAAGCATACACAATGCTCAGTAATGTCAAGAAGCATACACAATACCCAATACTGTCAAGAAGCATATACAATTTGAAGCATATATAATTTCTAGAAGCATACATAATTCCAAGATATCTTGAAGATACACAATGCCCAAATTGTCACGACTGAAAGCAGACCCTAGTCGAGACACTTGACCTAGAACCATAAATGACTCCAAGTCGATCCATGGCATGAACAGATAGCTAAATCTAACTTATATAAAGAGGAATTTGAGAAGTTTGATACATGAAAGCAGTAGTTCTAATAACATGCTAATCTTAAATGAAATAACATCAAGTAGTTTGAAATCTACATATTGTCTCGATAAGCTCTAACATGTCTAATGAGCTAAATGGGACAACATTCCCAACTAGCTAGCTAAGTCCGAAATTGAATTTATCATAACTCAACACTAAACTAAAGTTCCTCAAGACGAGGGCTCACCAATAATGTGGAAGCCGAACTGTCAGAGCCGGATCTAAAGGCTAATTGAGTCTCGAGTCTGCACTGGTATCATGAAATGATACAAACATGCAGTATGCACAAGATTTCAATGTACTAAGTATAAAGGTAAGTAAACACATGCCGAGTAATCAAGTATTATAAATCATGCATATAAACAAAATCACAATGTCACAGTAAGGATCAAGATACTAAAATGTGAATTTGAGTCATAAATAGTCATAAGATGCAATAATATTCGAGTAGAATAACCCAAAGATAAAAATAGAAATCATATGACGTGTTATAGCCGAAATCATAAGTAAAAACTCATAAACTTATCATCGGGTCAAACTCATCAGAAACATAATAAAGATAAGTAAATCTAACATGAATAATCGAAATCATGACGAACAATGGGAGACTCATAACCAAACCATATCTATAGAGCTTATATGATTATACAACTATCATACTAAGTGAGCAGAGTCAGCCCAAAACCTTGTCGTGTCTAAGGATGCTATGATATCACACATTTGTCAAGGTCTCTAAGCAAGGAAAATCCTCAAGGGAGTTCCAACTTTATAAATATACCTACGTTAGTGTGTGTGGCTATGAAAAGGGGAAAATTGGACCCCTAAGTCCCACTTGGTGCTAGACACTACTCCCAAAACATGCACAATCCTCCCATCGTTTTTCAAAGAAGCGAAAAAACATAATCACATGCATAGTCTAAATTTTCATGTATACTAGAAAAGACTTCATAAGTCAAAATCATAATTTTCTATGGGTAATTTGTAAATATTCAATCATGCTAGCTATCTCATTTTACTTGAAATCCTGAGTCATAAACTTGACTTTTCATGAAACTTGCATAATTGGGAATAATTATCTAAAACTTTCATAAATTTATAATCAATTTGTATATAAAATATGCTCATGAATCTAAAACATGCTTTAAAAATATGAAGGGAATTGACCCCTAAACAAATCATAGAGAATTTTATAAATTGGGCTAAACCTGCTAAGACTATAAATTTAAATTCATGAACTCGAGGAGAACGGCATGAGAGTGAAAGGAAACTCATTCATAGCCCTATATACCTGTGTAAGCTAAATATCGACTCGACTTTGAAAGCCCAAGATAATATGAGAAGAATTTGAGGGATTCAGCTTGATCTTCAAAGGAGAACTTCTAAACTTGTATGCATGGGACTTGAATGAATTAATAGGTTAAGTTCCATTACGCACTTCTTTCGTAAGTAAAATGACATAGTTTATGGATTAGAGCTTAGGAATTTCCAAAATTCCCTTACTAATTTCGCAGAAAAATCATATCACAGGTCCCACGACTCCTACAACGAGTCGTCTCAATACTAAAACTCATTAAATTACTGTTACAGCCTCTCCACTTTTCCCCTAGTCTCTCGATCTTCACAACAAATTGAAAGGATCAGACGTTACAAGCAACAACGATTCATTACTTCCTCTCATCGTCACTACCGACCTTATATACTTAGCTTCTAGAATTTCCCCAATGGGTACCAACCACGAGTCATTCCACGTCACAACGAGTCGTTAGACCATCCATTGTCATCGCACCAACTTTCACTTCACCTTCTTAAGAGTACTAACTATGACTCATTGTTCCCCGCAATGAGTCATATACAACAACTTGTATCATCCACCCTGACAACACAAAACCAAATGATGACTCCAACCTACATTATAGGGACCTCGAGTTTGCCCATGGCTCGCCTCCCAGACTCCGTCGACCAAAATTTTACCACAACTCCGACCTACGCTTTTTACCGCTTGCTACACTCATACCATGAGTTGTTCTAAGGCATTTATTTCAAATTTTTCTATTTGGGTCACGTTTCTGCACCCGAATCTTGTCTTAGGGACTTTTGGGGTATATGATATCTCCCCTTGGGAACATTCATCCAAATATGGGACTAAGCATACTAAAAAGGCCGGGAAAGAACTAAATCCCAAAACTAAACAACTAAATAAATCGGAGTGACCGACTTAGACTCTAAATATGTTGACTAAACAAAATTCATGATTTATACATACATGCTAAAACATGAAGGACCAAGAGCCATGCACTTGACATAAATTGAATGGCTCATGTTCGAACCGAGCGAAGGAAAAGATGCGTATGTAGCCATCATATATGTTTCGACTTCACATGTAGCTCCCTCAATAAGCCGATTCCTCCACAAAAACCTTCAATTAAAGCTACTTTTGTTTATCAACTTTAGAAACCTAACGATCAAGGATCCAACTGGAACCTCCTCCTGTAAGTCTATCCTTCAATCCTATGCTCTCCATATCAAAACAACCAAGGCCGATCACCAAGGCACTTCTTCAATAAAGATACATGGAAAATCAAAATATCGAAACTAACTCCACCGGTAGTTCCAACTCATAAGCCTTCTTTGCCAACTCACCTGTAATTCTATAAGGACCAACATATTGGGCACTACACTTTCCTTTCTTCCCGAACCTCATCAATCCCTTCATAGGAGAAATAATGCTCAAACTCACACCTCCTATCGATGTAATAAGTGACGTTGTCACTAAAGAACCCAACTAGAGGTTGGGGCCGAACCTACAAGGAATATGGAAGGAAATAGAAGTAACACTAGGATTTAAGCTTTTGAGTCAATTATACCCTAAAGGGGAAATTATAAAAGTAACAATTTAAAATTTTGAAAAATTAAATGCCGATTCCAACA
The DNA here is from genome assembly GCA_018107945.1 of Datura stramonium. Taxonomy (NCBI): domain Eukaryota; kingdom Viridiplantae; phylum Streptophyta; class Magnoliopsida; order Solanales; family Solanaceae; genus Datura; species Datura stramonium. The sequence goes on along the minus strand of JACEIK010003307.1, from coordinate 166,584 downwards.
CCTACCAATCAGGTAAGTGTTCCCCATGAATCCTTAGTTCACTGGATTTCTGCCACTAGTGGTCTATCCCAACACTTTACTTATAGAACATATAACTAAGGTTCATCCAAACGATCGGAGCCTGCCCCTACTGATAACTAAGCATTCAATCACCGGTAAGGTCTCACAGCGATTTTAATTTCTTAACCGTTATCAATTTGGTCAAAATTTAACTATCCCTACACTGCGCCTCAAGTTAATACAATGATCATCAAGATTTAAGGCTTGTTGTAATTCTCTTTCCTAATCTCTACCTCTGTGCTCACAGAGTAAAGACCAGGCATGTCCTAGTGTAGCACACTCTGTTAAGAAACGTTTATTATTGGATTAAAATCAATTCTTTTCAAAACCTTAATTTGTTAATTTACCATGGTTCCCACAACCCTAGTTGCAGAATCTTTTGAATAATTTGTTGAAGAAAAAAAAGGTCAAAAATTAAAAACCAAAATTAATACTTACAACGATTATTAGAAGAAATTTCACTCGTTAATGTAAGAAAATTCATCAATGAACAATTCAACAATTCGTATCTCAATGTAAAACTAACTTAAAATCTAAATTGTAAATTGTACCCTCTTAATCGTGTCATCTAAATTATGTTCAAGACTTAAGTGACCCCAAGACCCAATACACACTTATTACATAAAAAGTAAAGGATGTTTGATGCTTTTCTTGTTCCTTTGTGATTTGATTTGGATTGGAAGCTCCTTTTTCTAGTTGAAGTAGGAGATGACTTTTGGATCAATTAAAACCCTTGCCGCACGCCTACGCCTAACGCCAGAAGTTATGCCGCATCATGTGTTACATAGCGTTGGGAAGGTAAGGTTTCGCGCAAGATAAGCCGCCAAGCCTCGCGCTTGTAGCGCAATGTGCTGCGGCGCTAATTTTGTTTCAATCTTGTTTAGTTCATTCTTCTTCTTCAAATTCATTCCAAATATCTCTGGCCACACTCCAAATTCATCACTTTTAGCTCGAAACACTAATCACACGTGCTATTCTTTGCACAAATATATAATATAAACACATGCAAACACACATACTTATTCTCAAAACGTAGTAAACTACGGAAAATATGTCCGTGAAGTGCGTACGTATGCCCTTCATCAAGTGAAACACCTTCGTAAATACCCATCAATATTTCAACCAAGCTCTATCCACTCCAACATCCACATAAGATTTTTGATGACTCTGAGTTGTTTTCATCTTTTACCTAATAAGCCGAACATTCTCTATGGCCTCATGAATAGAATCTGCTCCTAATAACGTAGTCACCTACCTCAAACCATCGACATGTGACTTACACCTTCGCCCATAAAGAGCCTCAAACGAGCCATTTGAATGTTAAAGTGGTAATTGCAAGAAAACTCAATGAGAGGCAAATGATCCCAACTACCCTTGAAGTCAATCACACGCCATGACATATCTCTCAAGAGTCTCGAATGGTCTACAGTGAAAAGTCGTGCTAAGCATGACTGTAGTACATCTCCTTCTAAACGACCTCCAAAATCGTGAGGTGAAATGAGTACCTCTATCTTAAATGACGGTAAAAGGAATTCCATGCAACCGAACCGACTGCCTAATATACACCCGCATAACTTCCCATGAATTTGTAGTTTTGACCAATAGAAAATGTGTTGCTTGTGAACCTAACTACAACCACCCAAATAAGAGTCATACTATCTACGAAAGGCTAAAGTACAAAAATTGTGATGAAGTCCATATTGATCTCTTCCTTACTTATGAGTTGGGATACTAATGTCCCGTAGTACACCTCCAGTCTCCGATGCTCAACTTTCACTTGTTGACAATTTGGACACTTAGGCACAAACTCTAAGTATTCTTTCTTCATGCCATTCCACCACACCTCTCGCTTCTGGTCAATAAACATCTTCGTGCACTTGGGTAGATATAATGGTCAGAGCAATGAGTCTCACCCAACATCCGCTCTCAAGTTATCAACACTGAACATATAAGTGACCTCGATAATGAAGTACACCATCTCCTTCGAGAAGACCTCCACCTTCCGATTCTTTACAATTTCCCTTTTAGCTTCACCAAGATAGGGTCCTCATCTTGTCAAATACCTCTCATTAATGAAGATTCTTAAACTATTCTGAACAATGACACCGCCATCTCTGCCGAAATAACAAGGCAAACTCCTAAACGAGTAAGCCTATGAACATCCTTTGCGCATTCCTTCTCCCATCATCCACATGAGACACACTCTTCATGTGACAAACTTCGCTAAGGGCATCTCGTAACTACATTTGCCTCGTCTGATGATAAAGGACACTAATTTCATAGTCCTTAAGAAGCTCTAGCAACCTACTTTGTCACAAATTTAGATCTTTTTGAGTGAACACATATCAAGCTCTCTATTTTCTCGTGAACACATCCACATGCACCCCATAGAATTAGTGCCTCCAAAATCTATATACAACCACCACCACTGCCCGCTCTAGGTCATGCATCGAGAAATTCTTTCTCATGAGTCTTAAGATACCTAGAGGCATATGCGATGACCTTACCATGCTGCATTAACACACAACCGAGACCAACCCTGAGGCTTCACAATAGACAAAATCCATCTATTCTCTCGGGTAGAGTAAACACGCCGAGCCCGAAGTGAGTCGGGTCTTAACTCCCGAAAACTCTTCTCACTCGGCATCCAACCACCGAAATTTGAACTTGTGTCAACTTAGTCAACGTTGCTACAATGGATGAAAATCCTTCAACAAAACTCCATTAGTAGCCAACTAAACCAAAAAAGCTCCTGATATCTTATAACGTCCAAAATATATCCTTCATGCAAAAAATATATGACCAAAGTATCAAAACAAGTAACCCAATGAGTGCCTGGGTCCCACAAGGACTAGTAAATTATAGTTACAAGTTGGTAGGGAAATTGAAGTTAGCTTGCACTAATGAGAACATAAAAACAAATAAAATTGGGGGATTGAAATTTGCAAATAATTGTATTTGATGATTTAGAGGAATGAAACAAAAAGATTAGCAAAGTTGTCAACAAGACTGTGAAAGACTAGAGGTGTGGTGTAGATGAAATACTAACTAGATCGGGACATGCTAGTTCATCTTATGAGTTCAAAAAGTGAAAATAATCTTGAGAAGTAGGTAATTACAACATTTCAGCCTTCTAACTACCTCTTACTAGAGTTTCGTCAAACCTCTGCCCACGATTTAGCTCAACCCGATTCGATTCAGATACTAGCTGCACTAATTTCAAGCTATTAGCAAGCAATGAGGAATGAGAATGAAATGTCAACTATTTCTAGCCCAATTTCATAAAATTATATTAAAATAAAACTTAAAACATTTAAATTTTAAAACTTAATTATACTTTTACAAGAAACAAACCAAGCAAGAATAAATAGACCCATATCATAATCAAGTAGATCTTCCTTTATAGATTGGAAGAGAATCTAATAGATTTACACTTATTTGAACAATAAGGAAATGACTTCAAGAATACTCACTCTAATTAAGTATTCATCATCTAACTTAATATTTTTTTTAAAAAAAATAAAAAAAATAAAAAAATTCAAAAGCACATTCATCAATAATCTCATTTAATTTAATAGAAAGAGTAGCAAAATCACCCTTACAAAATGATCTCCAACAATGGCTGAAACTTACTATTACAAAGAAGAAGTAGGGAAGAGTACTTTTTCCAAGTTAACTAATCAAAATCTCCCCATCTTTGCTAAAAGAATGTTCTATAGCTCCAAAGGGAAACAATGATGTGATATATGCTCGCTCTTTTCTCTATATCTCTACCTTGGTATCTATCTTCATATCAAGATACGTACTTTATCTCCTATTTACATCCTGGGTAGGGCACTTTAATCTCTTTTCCGTGTTGATAATTATACCCCCAACACCATTCTAGAATCTATAGGACACCGGCACCATCGGGGTCTCCACCATGAACCGTCGTGTCTTTTATCCGGCCCTCACTTTACTCTAGTGAGCATCGACGATTCACCCGACGTTTAGCCGATACCAACTGTTGAACCGCCTGATCTCTATAAAATTTTCTAGAAACTTGGGTGTCTTTCTACAATTGGATTCACAGTCGTCGCCGAAACTCGCGATTCGCCGTGGCATTATTCCTCAGAGACGTTGGATACTCGCTTTTGGCCATTGTTTCGCTGGTCTTCGTTGGTGGACTCGGCGATTTGCTCACTCCTTCTTTTTTGCTTCATTTTTTATTTTTTCTCACATTTAGTCATCTCGCACACAAAAAAAGAAAAAGGGAATAAAATCCATATAAACAACTCAAGAATCCAGCAAAACTCAAGTTTAAGAGCCTTATAAGTTGGTAAATTACCAACTAATCAAATCCCCAAACATGAATAATTTCTTGTCCTCAACTAATGGAATACCGATAATTGAAAAATTATGCCACCTCTATTCAAAATTAAATCTCACCAATCACCAACAATGACAACCCAAAATATGTTCACCAAGCTCACCGTAAAAGAGAAGAAAATACCCAAAGAGACCAAAACAATGAAGATGTTTCAAATAGGCTACCACTTTCCACTAACAGCTTATGAAAGGATTCATTTAGTAAAACAAGGGTATCAAGCCAACCATGAATCACACGTAGCATCTCAAGTTTACCCAATGCTTGCCTTAGAGTTTACACTTTCAAGTTCCCTATTCCCGCATTAACTCTAAATGCTCTTGTGTCCCTGAAAAGGAATGATGCCACTAACTAAAATAAGAATCCCTATTCTTGGTCATGTGATCATTTGAATGCACACAAGGGATTGTTTGGAAAGAGATGCTCACACTCACTCTCCCAAAAGAAATCTTCATGCACACATTTTACCCATAGGCTTTCTTTATGTAATCTTCGCAAGAATGTAGAGTAGCTATACTTAGAATCATTTAGGTCTTGTGTTATGATGTAGGCTGAGGGTAAGGGTAAGATAAAATTTTGGTTGTAGTGACTAGATCCTCCCTAATACTTTGTGAACATACCTACATCAACCTTCCACTCACTTCATATTGTTTCATTTCTTTCCTTGTTTCTAACTTTCATTTCCTTTAAAACCCTCCTCACCCATTTGGCTTTCATAACTAGCCTCATCACCTCAAGAGGAAACACCTAAGCTCACACAAATTCTTTTTTTTCCCTTTTGATTTATCCTAGTGCATTTTTAAACAATGCGGTGCTCCCTCACACCGAAATTCTTATCTTCCTTTTTGCACACTCCCCAAACATAGGCTTTGCCTAATTAGTCCCTTTAATCACTCCCTCTTCTGGGACCAAAGTCTTATTTTCATCACTTCTCTTGTCACTAGCATTTAGGGAGAATGGATGCCAAAGAGAGGTATTAATAATGGTCTTAAGACTTCTAATGTGGTTTCCAAAGAAAAGGTCTAAGGCTCAACGTTGGATAACAAGGATCAATGCTCATGGAGGGTATATGGGTGAAGTGACTAGACAAAGGAAAGCCTAAACTCATTTTCTCGGCACAACTACATCTAGGATTTTGCCTTGAATCGCATTTGGGGCATGTTCTAGACAAGATGTTATGCATGAGATTCATCATAAATTTCCTCATTACACAAGTCATCACCCTTAAAGGGTCTAAATTATTCATTCTTCACACAAGATATCATGTTAGGACACCAAAGCAGTGCAAACATCATAAATAAGCAAAGAATTCTAGAACATTTGACAAAGAATGTTATGTTAGGTGCCAACATCTTCGTTATCCTCATTTCATGCCCTCATTTTAAAATTCCATTTCAAAAGATTTTTTTTTGGTGGTGCCTCTAAAACCAACTTCATAATAGACTCAAAACAACATGGGCGCTTTTCCTCGACAATGTCGCCACTCTATCATCGGAAATACCAACCCGGCTCAACAACTAAAATAAACAAAAAAAGGAATGCTCCAATTTAAAAGAACCATGGTCTAAAGAAAACCCTGAGTTTAATTACTACACTACTATTTACATAGGTGAAAAAGAAAGGAACAAGACTTTAGGCCGTTTCATGCTAAATTTCGCAATTCAAAACAAAGACCCCATTTAATCACCGACTCATCAACCATTAAGAGAATTTTCAGCACTTCACAAATTTCAAACATCCAAAACATCCAAATAGCAAGAATTATCCAACCCCAAAAATAAATCGTGCATTTCCAATGTATCCAAAGAAAAGACAAGAAAGTAAAAGAGGCTTCATGATTGAGTTAGTGATTAGGCGGCGCCTAAGTATATATGGCAAGATGAAAATGCCAAGAAGTTGTCTCTTCACTTAGGCCGCCGTGGATCAAGTGGGAGTGCTGAGGTTGCTTGGGGCTCACACCTCGACTTGTCTCGACAGTGAAACTCATGGTAAGACGTTTTTCCATGGTTACTCTACCTCGGTGTCTGTAGAAGGATCGACATCACACACCGACAAATATTGAGGTGGATGAGGCCTGGCCATGATAGGTGTCCACGTAAACTACCCCGAATAACTTCTGCATATACCACCAACCACAATCCTATAAGCCAGTGCTTGCCGTGTCCAGCACCGCCGGTTCACAAGCATAATAGTGGATGGAAGTGCTAGTGCACACTTTTCTTTTCAAGGACGTCAACTATAGAGCATAGGTCGATTAGCTTGTCTTTATGTGCTGCAATAAGCTTTCTTTGAGGGCAATTTGTACCATGGATGGAATAGCATTGGCTAATTGCAAAAGCTGGCTCTCATGCATTTTGGCCCTTCGTGAAATGTTGAGCAAATCAAGAGGTGGAGAATTGTGAAATTGGCTTTATAAAAAGGGCGCTGTGGTGAGTGGATGTCGAAGGTTGGTGGAGTCAAGCTCCCTTGTATACTTTGCCCGCTTCATAACCGGGGGCCTCTTGTCGCTGTAGGCCAAGGTGATCACACTGCTGGGCTCCGTACACCTATCTAATGGTCGAACAAAGGACAAGTTGCCCGCATACATAATAACACTACCAAGGTAGAATGGAAATGTCAGGGATTGTTGCTTGACCTTCATTTTAACTGACGAAAAATAATCTCTACCTACATTGATGTGTGTACATGATCCATTATGCAAGGCGAGAATGGAAAATTCAATTGGAACTTTCGAAAATTCCAAGAGGGTATCGCCCCGAAAACCATATCTAACTAATACGCGGCTTCAAATTTTAAATCACGCCGATGGATGAGGCCCTTGGAGATAGGCCATTATGGTCACCTTTTTGCAATCAAGATGGCCAAATTCACTGAATTCGTTTTCTTCTGGCTCTCTCCACTTTATTTCTGCAATGGGTGAGATGGGGTCGTCTGCCGCAATAACACGACCTGATTACTTTTGGAGTTACCAACACTCTCTTGCCCTTACAACCATACCGATATTAGGCACGGAATGCTTTAGTTCGTCCCTTATACACGTTATTTTTGTGTTTCTCTATATGATGTATAGAACACACCAGCTTCTGGGAAATATGGGTTAACTGGTATGGTGAATGGGCCCCAGTCGCGCGTCCCACTTGGGCCAAAGTGATATCCGGGATGCAAACTGGAACGATTCCGTATCAAAGTGGGCTTTTTCATGGATGATATGCTTCTCCCCGAAAGAAATATAATACTCCTCCATTCCTTCTAGCTCGAATCTAACTTGGGTGGTAGGGGTGTGCCCTGATGCTTGGCCTTTAGCGAGAGTGCAGAGACCGATATGATGCTAAATGAAGGTTAGTAAGGTGACATTATTTGTAACTCAAGAATAAGGAAAAAATAAGAAATCACACAGGACTTTGACAAGTTCAGGTGGCAATGACGAACTATCATGAGAGGCGCTGCATTGCTATTCGCCGATAAATTGCCGATAGGCGCAAAGTAGTTAGAGCCTTGGGTGCACGTTGTTTCACCCACAACACCATTGGTAATCCGCTAGCCGCCCGAGTATATCTACCCACCGATCAACCCCATCTAGATGAAAACCAATCACACTCATATTCAACAAAAATGACAAATTTCCTTCTAAAGTTTTCAATCAATCTATCATTAGGAAATTCACCCTGATATGCAGACATAATACGTATGCTTAAGGACTACAATAAAACCACATTCACCACATATGGCATAACAAAACAAAATATGATAAAAAAGACAAGAGAAAAGTATCACCAATGTTGATAGACCTTAAAGCATGAGTGATAGAATTCTACCTCCAATGGTTTGCACTGCTTTGTGGAGGAATGAAGAAGATGAAAGAAATCGGGATTTAAATTGAAAAGGAGGGGAAGTTTAATGGGTATTTGGGTTGGTAGTTATTAATAATTTTTAGATGGGAAGTAATAGGTCTTTTGGGGAAAGGGCAATTCCTGAGGAGATAGAGGAAAGAAAATAGGAAAATGGAAAGATCTGTGGATTTTCGAGACAGTATTATTCCACTCTGTGGGCATACCTAAGGGTTCATCGATGTGTTCGCCGCTAACATTACCTATATATTACTCTCGGGGGAAAATCTGGTTGACCTACAAGCCACGAACTACATCTCGCATTTCACCTGGTGAGGAGTCGATGTTTATCCATTTTGCATATCAAGCTGGAGGCAAATACAACCGGTGGTCCATGATTTAATGGTGCTTCATGTGACGAGCCACCGATTCGCCTTGGAACCTTCAATTTGCTCTATAAGATTGGCAATCCACCTGCACTTCACGAAGTACCATCGACAGCTTGTCTGCTTGTCTGCCGTTTTGCCTTCAATCCTTCAAAGAACTAGGCAAAGTCTGCGCCTAACTCCGTACTTTCATGAAATTCAACTGCATTTTCCGCATACGCTGGGCCCGTTACTCTTCCTCAAGTGCTACTCTTCCAACTCTAAGAAAATAAAAGCAATAAAACATATAAGAAAATCGTAAAAATGAAAGATGCTTGGGTTTCCTCCTAAGGAGCGCCTTATTTAACGCCACCACATGATGAAAGTTCCTCAAGACCTACGGCTCATCCGTATACACCACCTCTGTTCGACTAATTTCTTCCAACACCCCCAGATATCTTTTCACCCATTGGCCATTTACATTGAACTTGCTCCTATTCTCACTATGGAGTTCCATGGCTCCATTTTCCTACACTTGAGACACCTTAAAAGGCCCTGACCATTTAGAATTTAGTTTTCCAAGGAATAGTCGTTGTCAAGAATTAAACAAAGAACACCCATCCCCTAACAAAAATATGCAAAGAACACTTTTTGGTCATGATAGTATTTCATTCTAGCTTTGTAAATTGCTGCATTCTTATATTCCTCATTCCAATTCTTCCATCTCATGTACTCTATGGATTCGCCTTGGATAGCTCTTCCCCATTCAAGGTTTAACCAATGCCCACAATGCTTTGTGCTTCGCTTACCAAGAGCGACATGTTCACAAACACCGCCCGATAAAGAGACATACCGCCGTTGTTTTAACCGCATTCCGATATGCCCACAATGCATCATCTAATCCCGCGCCCAACCGCCCGTTCACATTTACCGTTTTAGTCAAGATGGACTTTTATTTCCTATTTGAAACTTCCACTTGCCCGCTGGTTTTCATGTGATATGGGGTGGCTACTTTATGCTTCACACTATATTTATCTAGTAGTGCTTTAACACTGTTGCAAAATGAGCCTTCATCGCTTAATGATGGCTCTAGGGGTACCGAACTCTCACAAGAAGATATGTTTCTTTAAAAAGTGTTGTTAACTTCGCTCATTTTTTGGTAGTAACATCTTCCACCCATTTGAAACATAATCCACCACCACAAAAATGTATTTGTTCCTATAACTTACAAAGGGACCCATGAAGTCGATCCCCCATACATCGAATAGGTTCAACCTCTAAGATTGGTGTTAGTGGGAGTTCATGCCGCTCTTGAAATACCCTAGCCCCCTCTATCATCGAAAATATTTCTTCACAAACTCATGGGCATCTTGATGTAATGGGCCAATAAAACCCGCATCGCAATACCTTATCTTTGCTCACACACTCCGATAATGACTCTAATAGGGAAGAGTGACAAGCCTCTAGAATTGGGTCCATCTCTACTGAACACACCACCGTATTGACCAATTTGCACAACATCTAAAAGGCAAGGTTCATCCCAAAAGAATTTTCGGACAACATGCATGAATTTGTACTTTTGCTAAAATTCAAGCTTTCGAGTATAATGTCACGTCGTAAATAAAGAAATCAAAGAAACCACAAAGTTAGTCATGGGTTGCGGCTAAGATACGCTCATCCGAAAAGACATCATCGGGATCTCCTCTTGTGTTCTTGGCATCCTATTTTTCTAGGTGCGATAAATGGTCTCGCCACTTGATTCTCACATCCTTTACTAGCTTCACCTTAAAGTCAAATTTAACAACAACACCCACTGATCAATCTTGGGTTTAAGATCCTTCTTAGCCATTAGATATCTGAGTGCTACATGGTCCGTGTGCACAACAACTTTTTAGTTCCTAGAAAGTACGCCGTAAATTTTCAAATGTAAACACAACAACTAGTAGCTCCTCGTTCTATTATCGTAGTTTGTTTGTGCATTTTTGAGGCTTTACTAGCATAGTAGATCATGTGAAAAATCTTTTCTCTCGCCGACCAAGGATCACTCCTAATGCCACCCCATTTATCGCACATGAGCTCAAAGGGTTTTTGACCAATCAAAGTTCTATAATGATCGAGAGGAAATAAGTCTATCCTTCAACTCCACAAAAGCCATTAAACAATCTCAAAATTGAATTTTTCCTCTTTCTCCAACAACCAAACAAGGGATGAGCTATCTTGGAGAAATCATTAATGAATCGACTAGGAAACTGCATGTCTCGAGGAAACTCCTAATATCCTTCTCATGGTACACAGCTGAGGTAATCGAGTAATGGCATCCACTTTTTCTGGGCCCACCTTAATCCCTTTTTCAAAAATTTTGTGTCCCAACAGAATCCCTTCTTTGACCACGAAATGACATTTTTCCCAATTTAGGACCAAATTCATCACCGTATATCTCTTTAATACCCTTACTCCAATGTGTCATAAATATCAAATGAGTTCCTCATAACCTGTAGAAGTCATCCATGAAGACTTCCATAGTATCTTCCACTATGTCCGAAAAAATGGACATCATGTATCTCTCGAATGTATGGGCATTGCAAAGACCAAAAGGCATCCTCCTGAATGCGAGCGACATAGGGACATGAATATGGTTTTTTCTGATCCTCCAGGCGACAGATTTGATTGTATCCCGAGTATCAATCCATAAAGCAATAGTACTTTACAAGCTAGCCGCCTAACATTTGGTTAATAAATGGCAATCGAATGATCCTTCTCTCATGGCATGAGTTTAACTTACAAGATCCATGCAAACTCCCCATACCATGAATGGATGAGTATTTATCAATTCATTCTTTTCATTTGGAATAACTCGTGATGCCTCCTCTTAGGCACGACTATACCGGGATTTCCTAACTACTGTCATGATAGGATATACGATCTCGCATCTAGCGATTTAACAATCTCTTTCTTGCCCGCCTCTTGCGTAGGTGGATTCAACCTCCTTTGATGTTCAACTAATGGGCTGCAATCCTGAGGAATACCAATGAAATCAGCAATTTACCATCCTATAGCCTTGACATGACTTTTCAATACCTCTATGAGTTTTTCTACCTACAAATGAGTGAGCATTGGCCAAGTGATATCCGAGAGCGTGTCATTCTCTCCAGTATGCATATTGTAAAAAGAGTAGGGCAAGGGTTTGAGCTCCAAAGCATTAGTGGGGTCACAATAGATGGTCAGACGAAGGAGTTGTACGATTCTTCAAATCAAGATCCAATTTTTTGTGGGAATGGGATTATTTCTTATCTCTACGCACATGATGAACCTCCTCGGAAGTTCTTTTTCGCCTTTAAAACATCAACAATAAGTTCTCCAACAATCTCTTCCTCAATTTCCCACTCGAATATATCATTATCTACAATGTCCTACATTGGAGCCGTGTTGTTTTCTATTATTGTTTGAGCGCCATCTCGCATGCTAACTCATTCACTGCTTCCTCCACCGTTGAATGATTACATCATGACCTCTGCGTTGGTTGAATATGTCCAAGAGTTTACTCCGTAAATCTTGAACTCCGTCTTCAGTTGCAACAAGCTTCACACCACTTCGAGTACAATCCATGTTAGGTGGGATCGATCACGTTCTCCCGACTACTCGTATCGATTGACCGAAATTGTTCCAACCATGATTTCATAATAGACATAATCATATTCATGGTTGTCTTGGTCAGACCCACATGGAAACTCTTCATATAGTTCGGCCAACAACTCCATCCGCTTCATCATGACTAACAACATTGCGTTTTTCTTCCCCTCTCTACACCACATTTTATATACTAGCTTCATGGTCTCAACACAAGGCACTCTAGGTCTCGTGACCATCCTCTAAAACTCGCCACGAGACACAATAATAGATCATTAGCAACCACGTGGTGTGGAACTAAATAAACTTAACAATCAACACAAGAATATCATGCTAATACCTAAAGAAGCAAAGACCATTTGATAACGTCCAAAATATATCATTCATGAAAAGAATACATGGCCGAAGTATCAAAATAAGTAACCCGAGGAGTGTCGTGGTCGATTCCCACAAGGACTAAGGAATGATATTTACAAGGCTCATTGGGAAATTGAAGTTATCTTACACCACGTAGAGTTAAAATAAAAACAAATAAAATTGGAGGGGGGTTAAAATTGCAAGTGAATTGTATTTGATGAAACAAAGAAGATCAAGAAAGTTGTCAACAAGAGTGTGAAAGACTAGAGATGTAGTGTAGATGAAATACTAACTAGACGACATGCTAGTTAATCTTATGAGTTCAACAAGTGTAAACAACTTTATGAAGTGGTAATTATAGGTTTTTAGCCTTCTAACTACCTCTTACTAAAGTTTTTCAAACCTCTAAACCACGATTTACCTCAACCCGATTCGATATGAATTAGCAACGCACTAATTTTTAAATATTATCCGTTATTGAGGAATCAAAATGCAATTTACGCTATTTCTAACCTAATTTTACAATCTCTTATCTATACCCACTATTAAATTTTCTTCTAATACTGATTATTCTTTACAAGCAACAATCAAATAAATAGACTCATATCATAATCAATGGATCTTTCTTTATAGATTGAAGAGAATCTAACATATTTACACTTATTTGAACAATATGAAGATGAATATAGAAATACCCACTCTAATGAAGTACACATCTTCACACACCTCTAGTTAATGATTTAGCTACTCATAATTAAGAAATTCAAAAGGCTGATTCACCAAGAACTTCATTTAATTTAGTAGCAAGAGTAGTCAAATCAAATTCACAAAATGATCTCCAACAATGGCTGAAACTTACTATTATAAAGAAGAAGTAGAGAAGAGTACTTTTTCTAAGTTAACCAATCAAAATCTCGCTATCTTTTCTAGGAGAATGTTCTAAAGCTCAAAAGGGAAACAATGATGTGATACATGCTCGCTTTTTCCGTATATCTCTACCTTTCAATTTGCCTCTATATCAAGGCACATTACTTTATCTCCCTATTTATATCCTTAAAAGTAGGAAACTTTTTATATCTTTTCTTGTATTGGAAAATTATTCCCGAGCACTATTCTTGATCTCTACGACACCGACTATTCACCGATCCCACTCGTGAACCGCCGGGGTGTCTTATCTGTGCCCTCGATGGTTCACTGCAAGATTTAGCCGATACCAATCAGTGAACCACCTGATATTTATGCTATTTTCTAGAAACTTGGGTGTCTTTGGAAACTAGATGTGGGCGAGTCGTCGGGCCGGCAACTCACGATTCACCGGTGGCACCGTGGCCTGGGCCGATGGCATTATTCGCAGGTGGTGATACTCGCCTTGGCTAGCATTTCATTGCCTTTCATCTGCGTGGACCGCCATTTGCTCTCACTTTCTTATTTTTGCTTAATATTTGCTCTTTTCTTCACATTTACTCATCTGCACACAACAAAGCAAAAGGGCATAAATGAGCCCTTGATTTCTAAGATGATGAATTATCAAAGTATGCATGAATATTTATGAATTATTAAACTTATGAATCTATGATTTCGAGTTTATGAAGCCTTATTCTAGTATGTATGATTTCATAATTGGGCAAGCCTATGTAAAGTCAAGTATATTTCACTATGGTTTTTTAGCGGCTTACAATATAAGTTTTACAGAGATGTTTTGGAGTCAACACTCCCAAGAAATAGATTCAAAATATGCTTTGATAATATGATTATGAGCAATATACATGTTTTGAGAGTAGTGTCTAACATCAAGTAGGTCGATTCCGAGGGACCCAAATCTCATAACTACGAGCCTCCATGTATATATTCATATTCCTGGGACCTCCCAAGTGAGTGCTTCCCCGCCCGAGGGCACACTAGTGATATAACACCTAATCTTTCTTTGCCTTGAAAAGGCCGAGATCATCTCTCCGCCCACTTGAGCGAGATAGCTGGAGCATCATGTAACTTCTATCATGATCGAGCTCTGCTATAATGAAGCCTCCTATTATTCCTCATGCTTTAGGGTGACTAATGTTCATATCTTATGATATTATATTTACAAAGATATTTCAACCATTAATCGCTTTATAAGTTCCACTTGGTGATTTCAAGTATGGTATGCTATATGATTGATTTCTATTTTCAAACATTTGGTCATTATGTTTAACTTATGATGAATATCTCATGACTATGTTATTTCAAGAATATGGCTTTTAACATGTGGTCCCTACTCTCATGTTCTATCTTATTTAATATTCATGATGTAAGACTATCATTTTACTAGCATGCTTTACTTTCTATACATACTCGCACATTCAATACACTCGACCGCATACTCAATACTATATCATCTAATGATATAGGTACTGATGATCGCTGTCATCTCGTCGTTATCTCATTCCTCAGACAACTTCAAGCCGCTTCCGTTCGGGTGAGTCTCATCTTTCGAGGACATTTATCGCTTATGATTTATGCCTATGAATTTTAGTTTCGTAATTTAGAGATCTAGTTGAGGGTGTTGTCCCCTCGCCTCATCTTATGTTCGCAGGCTTTCAAATGGGGCTTACGTACTTGATGGTTCAAGATTGTTTACTCATGTATATGCTTATGTTCCGATGATATGCATATTTCCCACATGTTAAGTTATAGTTTATTTCCCGCTATCCATGTTTATGATTCTTTCCGCATTAGATATGTTCTCTTATTCATGCTATGTATGTACCATGGGCAACTTTGGAGCCATTCGTGGTTCAGGTCCCATATTGTGAGATCCAGTGGTCCATGCTTGGATCGTGACAACGACGAGCCATCACTCTAAACTGCCAAAATTGAGGAAAACTATGGGAATTCTTAATAAGCCATGACGGAATAGTTGATGAGTCGTTAGAACCAGATGGGATATTACTCTAAGTGTCTAAATAGCTAAACTATGGTCCTCCGAGATAAGCATTATGACATAGTTGAAAAGCCATCGTTTCATCGACGAAGCCATTTTCTCCATCAATATGGAAACAAAAACACTGTGTGGTGTGACGACTTATAGGCAGTCGCTACCCCATTAAAAAGTTGCATTGTCCCCAATGCATATATCCAAAATTATATTCGAGTTAGGAATACCTGTGAAGCTATATACTTGTGAGTCTAGAATAATAGGCAGGGGTGTAGTAACCCTGTGGATATAAATAGTGGCACTGGTGAGACCGATGCGCCAAAGTGTCAACCCGAATAACCTTTTGTAGCTAGGGAAGGCGTGGGAGAGTCTGTGACTCCGGTTAAGCTATACCACCGATAGCTCATCAACGACTTGTGTGCCAACTTGGAAGAGGCCCCACCAACACTGCCTCATCTTCGAGACTCATATCCTCTTCGCCTGTATAGTCTCTAAGCCTCGAGCAAATCCACTCACTCTTGTTTTCTCTCTTTGTGCTTATTCTTTTGTAATTTTTCCTGCCCTCATCACCTTTTTGTAGGTGTTTGCCCACAACTTTAGACTACTTTCCCAACAAATAAATGAAGGGAACATCATCCTCCAACTCCTCAAATTAAAGAATTGGGAACTCCTGGGTCACTCTCTCTTGTAGCAACTTAAGAATGTCATCTTGGGCATTTTCAACTCGGCCACAAACTTTGCTAACTGAACAAGCCAAGCCTTTTAGTCTCTCATTCACCTACGCATCCATATTATCAATGCGAGGAGGCTCACATATGGAGCCACGTGTACTGCAATAGCTCTATCCACAAAGGTGCTCAACCGCTTAACAAACAACTTCATCTCATTTTCTCGTACTATAAGCTTTTCTAACCAACTTGCAATGGTTTGTTGGTGTGATGCATACTATGAGGACTATGGAGCAGTAGACAATGTATTAGTAGATTACATTCCCTATGTTATTACCGTTGCAACAGAGATGGATGGTGTGGATGTGGGGAGTGGAGCTCAAGATAGGCTAGCTCCGTCTCTTCAAGCACTCCACTCGTGTTAGTAGTATCTTCAACCACTCGTTATCTTTGTCCAATGGGCCCAAAACTCGCAAGTAAGGACACGTGTAGTCAGCAGTCATGCCTTGTTTCATCTTTTGGACTTCTAGATCATACTTTTGTTTGTCAAGGTCTCAATATTTATTACGCCAATATTAGACATGAGCCTCTTGGACAACCGACTTATCAAACACGTAGTTGCAGTGACGTGGAGAATTTGGTAGCCACAGGTGTCTTATCTTCTATAATAACTCCCATATTAAATGGGAACCCTAACATCAAGATGGCGACTAACATTGCCCTATCCTCTCCCAAAGAACTAGATCTCCCACTAGGGAGTAGTTGAAGCCTCACCACTACCCACCAAAATAATACCGCGAATATCAATGACCTACTTATCGATCCTCTTAGAACTCGCTATCCATGAAGGTCGACCATCGCTAAACCCGTGAAACCACGACGCCGACTATGCCGCTTCTCATTTTGTAGTCGAACTTTATACCTGCTCGTGGTGTAAATTCTTGTCCATAAAGCATCATATTGATGGTATTTGCTGAGATGTCACACCACCTATGTATTTGTACTCTAGTGAGGATGGGAATCTCTGACGTTTTCTCGCCCTTTTTGCACATAATGTCCAGAGTAGCCGCATAGTTCGTATAGAATTCAAAAACTATGTTAGAGAAATAGCAAGCTTGGGGCCTCACTCATCCACCTTAGGCCAATAGAATTTTTAATTCTTTTTAGTTTCTGGGTACTTGAATAACTCTTGAGTATATGATTCTTACTTTTTTGCAAACCTCCCGAGATGTCCTTCCCGTGGTGTGCCTTGAAAATATTTTCTCCCGAAACTTAACTCCGCCAAGCACACTTTCCTGCACTGGAAAAGTGTTTATCTTGATGAAATCTCTCTTAGTTGTTCATTTCCTCGTTTTAATTACTGCGGGTCTTCATTGCCACTCTATTCCTCTAAGTCGCAGCCTCAATATC
Source organism: Datura stramonium (assembly GCA_018107945.1). Taxonomy (NCBI): domain Eukaryota; kingdom Viridiplantae; phylum Streptophyta; class Magnoliopsida; order Solanales; family Solanaceae; genus Datura; species Datura stramonium. The sequence continues at coordinate 148,990 of JACEIK010003307.1, read as the reverse complement.
TAACTAGACTCGCTAAGTCTTCTCCGCCATTAGACTAGGGAGTAGAAACTTGTTATCTAGTAATGGATATATTTTGGTAGGCCGGTATTAACTCGCCTCCACCTCGCACCTCTTGGAGTAAGTAGGTTCATCCTTAAGACAATTTGCTAAGTCAAAGTTTGTCAATTCTCCTCCGTAAGCCACCTCTGGTAGGTTGGAATTGTGGTTCCATGAGTACCTATGACATATAGATAATTAGTACCAATACTATCTCAAAATACATAGCTAAAATGTGTGATTGACAACAATGCTACCCAGCCAAATTTCACCACTCCCGGCAGCCTCAAATGACCAAAGGTATGCGCAGTTCCCCCGGGTCGACCAAATGTCAAGGAGGGAATCACAAATCGTGCCAACTAAAGAAGCTTAGACCACGCCAATACTAATGGACCAGCTTCGTATTTTTGGAGTTTTACTCGAACGAATCCTTCAGCATTTGCCTGCCCATGGTTGATGAGGACCTACATGAGTTAGAGCAACAACTATGGTTGACGGCAACGCAGGTTCTTGAATGGCATTGGGTGTTATTGAAGGTTTCTCCCCATGAAGGGTGTGATGATTGTCAAGAAAGGCAGCAAATTCTCGAGGGTTTGTTGGGCCTTATCGATTCACTCAAGGATAGGCCGTGGCATATGAATTGCACCTACCTGCACTAGGAATTTGTTCACCCGGGCTTTTCATGTGTACTAACAGGAAAGTGCATAGGAGATCACTCCCAAATTGTCCTGCCCACATGTTCGTGTCACGTATATACTATGAGGAAATTCCTGCAAAGAGCCATACTAGACCGCGCATCCGTATTAAGAACTAAAGACGTTGTTTCCACAAGGTGTTGTGTGTGGCTTTGAAACCCGAGAGGAGATGACTTGGGAAGTAGAAGATGATATGAAAATCCGACATCCTCACTCGCTTTCCGTGACTTGGCCGATTATACCAGAGGTATGTTGTTATTGTTGTTTCATGATTTGCTTTATATTTATGTATATGCTTAGTAGTTGACCTAGCTTATCAGGGAGAAGAATGCAGAATACGTGAGTATTCAGATACTTGTGCATTTAATGAATGATAGTCCAGAGTTATGGGAGACTTCATTTAAATTTCTCCTTAATAAATAGTGGCAAGTAAAAAATCTTGCAAAGTGGTTGGCACATTCGAGAAGAATGTTCTAAGGGGGAGGATGTTACACCTCTGAAGTTTTTGCATTTAGTCACTTTGCTATTCATATGTAAAGAAGGAGAGTTTTAGAATGCCATAATGTGTGAGAAAAGGGCCCAAGGCCGAACTGTGCCAAGTTGGAATTTCGCAAGAGGAGGCCGAATCCTCGCGCCCAAAGTGGGGAAAAGTGGCACTGAGCCGGGACCTCCGTGTTAGCCAACATGGCATCTGAGCCAAAATGGCACGTTGGCCGGGTGCCACGTTGCCATGTATTTTGCCGCAAGTATAAGCCTCACCCTTACATTATTATCATTCTCCATATATACCACGCGATCAAGCATACGTACAGGACGAAGAGAATATATAATTTTCTTCGACATCGCCAAACACCGTCCAAATTCAAATTAACTGTGTATCGAAGCATAAGGCAGGAGCATTTCTACTATGTTAGTTTCATGAAATTCGCCCAAATAATCATCGTCCCGCCGAACAAAAGTGATTGGAATTGCTACAAACTAGTGTTAATACAATCCAGGCTGAAAGTAAGTATTTCTCCCTTCTAGATCCTTGAGAAATTACTTAGCTGACGTTCTTCTAAAGTCAAGAATAGCGCATATATACATATAGCATTGTTTCCTTCCAAAGATAAGAATGAAGTTAGCTCTATTCTACCGTGAATGTGATTATAGTCAGCGACGTTGAATACTCGCCGAACTCGCTAGTTAACCGATAAACTGCTAGCCGAGGTATGTAAAGACAAGCCACGCTCAAGTTAGTTTCTTCAAGATAGTCATCCAATATGAATCCCAATAAGTAGACGTGAATATTATATCATGTTCAAGATGTTATTTGGTATAGTCAAGTGTTATCGCATGAGACCTATATTTGTACCGGTTGGGGATGATTACCGTATAGCCTTCGTGACCGCCCTGTGGTTAATGGTCAGATCGATTGCCCGCCATAGGGCGAGGATATGTCGCTCTATGGGAGGGCATGCCGTCCGCCTGGGGAAGAAGATGGGATGCCGCATCCCCATATTTTGCGCTTGTTGGCCTTTATACACCCCGTCGAGCGCTGCACTGGTGTTGATCAGAGTCCTCCGCCACAATCTTATAGTCGTGGGCCTGAGCCCAAGCTTCATACCCAGGGACCGTGATGCTTATAAACTTACTAGGTGATGTGGTATGACCTAGTAGGGGTAAATAGATTAGATGATTTCACCTACTAGCTTATGGGGGCCAAAAAGGTTTGGTTATGTTGTTTTAGTTATCGATGATACGCAGGGATGCCACATTATCGTGCATGACTCTTACTCTTCTCAAGATAGCTATGTTAGCCTCATTCTCTATCTTAGCCGGCCAAAATCATTTCCTATTACTTCGCCATCGTTAGCTTTATTACTTACTTTCGCCATTTTCGCTATTTCTTTACATACTCGCATAAGTGGTACCGACACCCATTTGGGGGCGCTGATTTATTTTTCGCAAGTGTACATAGACGGTAGCGTATCCTCGTAGTTCCAGCAGTTTACACGGAGCCTCACTCTCCTTTCACCAGAGCTTGGAAGACAAAAGAGGTTTATTTTCTTGTCTATACAAGATGGGTAGGTCGGGCCCCGTCCCGGCTCATCTTATTATTCTTAGAGGCTTGCGCATTGTATCATATTCCCGTAGTTGATTGTATGTGATGGCCGTGCGGGGCTCAAGCCATTGTTAGTTAGTGACCTTGTCGTCACTGCATCACTGAGACGCCCGATTTCATTTTCGTGATAACTAGATAATGGTGGCCTTGTCGACCGCACAGACTCCTTATATTTAGTTGTTTCGTGTTAGCTGGTTGCTTTTAACAAAGTTATAGGCCTTGCCTGGTCAAAGGGCTATATTTACAGCCGCTATTGATCTCGGGCAAAATAGCATGCCCGAGTGATGCTTTATATCTTAATTTAGTCTTGTTTAGTTAACTAATTATATACATTTTCATGTGATTTTATGTAAATGTGAATACATGTACTAACCAACATGATTAGTCCTTGTTTTGTAGGTTTTAATGAATTTGAGGAACTAATCAGTGTTAGAAGCAGAGGAATGGAGTCGAGAAATGGGAGAAACTCTGGCAAGGAGCATGCTCGAGCTATGTCGGGCCAAGGCCAGGCAAAGGTGCCACGCTCGTGCGTGTGCCGCGCCGCACCGTGCCACGCCAGCTAAGCGCGCGAAAGAAGGTAACATGCAAGGCGGTGCTGCGCGCTGTCGTGCTACTAGCTACTGAAAGCAAGCAAAGATCTAATGCTAAAAATTTAGCAATGTTGTCACGCCGGCCACATGCACACTCTAATCTTGGCATCCCGAGGCAATTTCCAAAGAGCTCTACCTCCGTGTCACCGAGGCGTTGCTCCACGATACACTCCGTGGCATGGAGCCATTCCATGACAGTTTAATTTTACGATTTTCATTTACTATAAATTGGTCCCTTAGTTCCTCCTAAAATCATGTGGTCACGATTTTATTCTTGAAAACCACCTAGGAGTGAAGGGAGAAGGGAGAACTCACCTAGGGTTTGTCACCCCCTTCCTTCTACCAATTCTTGTAAGTATGTTAATTTAGTTATAGTTTCTTGTAATTTTACGAACATGAATGGCTAGAACCCTTCCTCTAAGGTTGAAGCCATGAGTTATGATTGTGTTTTTATGAATTTGTGTTGGAATTAAGTTATTGATCGTTGTTTTGTCTTGCATTCTGGATTATTGGTTGTTTTTATGATTGATCACCATGAAAACATACACATTAACTTGGGCATATGCTTTAGAAAGCATTTACCTAGGCCGTAATAGGAGAATGTAGGGAGCATGATTGTATCTCACGATATAATTTGTGTTAGGATAGAACTATACCTAATGCCTTGCTTGATCGATAAAACGGATGAGTTAGAGACCGACCGAGAATTATCACATCACCACTCGAAGAAGCGCTTGTGAGGTTGTTGAGTCAACATTAGGTGTACCAAGTCCCTAATCATATCCACGTAAACCACATCCACGTGGTAATTACTGCCTCCACGAACTAGAATTAGCATCCTCGCTCTCAAACAAGTATGAGGCTAGTTTGTCGTGTTTAGAGCTTCTAAGGCCATGAACATGCAATTCTAATTATGTGAGATGACAATTGATAGTTTCATACTTAAACCATTGCAAATCGTAATAGCGCATGATTATCTCGGTTTTAACTCTATGTTGCTCCTGTGAGTGAATTGTAATATTTCGTTGACCAAAATTAGACTTAATTAAACCTTCTGAAACTTCTATAATCAACATTTTTGGTATTTAATATCACACTAAACTAGGATAGTTAGCGCACTGGTCCGGGGCCCCCGTGGGTTCGACATTCGATTCTAAAAGAGCCAATATATTACTTGCACACTGCACACTATGAATAAATATTACTATATAGCCCATTATTTTCTTGAATTCGTAATTAGAGTCGCCTCGCACGGAGAAGTGAGTTCAGCCCATCCCGTAGGCACCAAAAGCTACTAGGTGCTCCCAAGGTGGGGCATGACATATAATTCCTTAAAACGGCCATCTCGAATACTAGAGTGGTAGCTTTTATTGTAGACAAACTTGATAAGAGGTAGTGATCATGCTAACTACCTCTGAAGTCGATCACACAAGTTTCCTCAAAGCATAACTTCTAAGGTTTGAATAGTTCTCTCTGCACTGCTCCTTCGATCTCGAGGGTGAAAATCTATAGCCGAGCTTGACCCGAGTACAAGCATTTTCAAAATGACTTCAAGAATTGCGAGATGAACTATGTACCTCTATCTCAAATGATGGACAAGGAACCCCATGCGCTCCGACTAACTCTGACAAACAAATTTAGCATATCTCACTGAAATCAGTTTTAATTGGGAGAAAATGTGCTGACTTGGTAATCCGATCTACTATCACCCAAATTGAGTCATGCTACCGCGAGTATGAGGTAGATGATCCGGGGCATATTTATATGCCCAAGTGATGCTCAAATACATCGTTTTATTTTGTTTATCCAACAATGTTTGTACATTCTCATGTAAATCAGAGGAAAGTAAAATTTATACTAACCAACATGATTAGCGTTAGCTGCAGAAAAATGTACTTTTCAATGAGCTAAGATGCATGTGGGAGGAATCGAAAATGGACTCGAGCGAGCAAGGAAGCTACAAGAGAAGCAAGAAATTTAAGGCCCGCGATGGAGCCGTGACATGCCGCCATCGCGATGCACTCGTCCGGAGATATAATTTCAAGAATTTCCAAAGAGGGTCTCGCGATAAGCCGTGGCACGTTGGAATTAATTTCATGGATCTTGACATTCCAAAGGAGGGTGCGTTGCATGCAACGTGGCACGCTGGGCATGCTCCGCGCCACGCCAGGCCAATGCTAGACAATTATCTAGGACGCTTAAATTCCGTAGAGACTCACACCGTGTCACTGCAGGCAAAGGCTCCGCGATGCACTCCGTGACACGCGGCTTGTTATTCGGGAAAGATTCTCACCAAGATAAATAGAATACTTAGGTTCATTTTTAATTATTCCGACTTGGTGGAGCAAGAACGTGGGTTACAGTGCGCTTGAGAGGACAAAATTCTTAGGGTTTTCTATCCCTTTCTTTCTTTCTTTCAATTGTTTGTAAGATTTACATCATTTAACCATGTTTAATCCAAAATGAGGCTAAATTCACTTCTTGGCTTGCGTTAGAACACCGTATTGAAATGTAATTGCTGGTCATCTCTTATTTTCCATCTTTTCTTTCTGCGGTTTTTCTAATAATTCTTGTTCTTAATGAATTGATATCCGGCCAATGCTAATGTAAATCCAAAGTTCTAAGCCACTCGAGAGAGCACGAAACCGGGAAAGTTGTGAATTAATAGGATATGATCTTTACTTAGTTTGGGAAAATTGAGAATTGATTTACCTTCAGGATAGAAATATACTCGAAAGTAGTATTAGTCAAGTGTGAATCTGCCGTATGGCTAGAACATGAATTGCTTCTTATCACCGAAATGTAGGTGGAAGGTTCATGATTCTAAGTTGGGTTAAATACTTAATCCATAGGCATAAGTATAGGCATAAGTTCCGACTAGCAACCGGAGAAAAGATAAACCATGTTGTATTGATAATTAATTTCTTTACATGTTCTTTCTAGTCAACATGCTCACATTCATAGTTCGACTCACTTGTATATTTATTTCAATTAGTATAAAATTAGTTCACAAAAATTTAAAAACTTTTCTTCACATCGTTGTTTTCATTTTTTAGAGTTGTATAAGAATGATAATTGAGGTAATTTTACCCCGTAGTCCGGCCTCGTGGGATCGATACTTGGCTTACTTGAGCCACTTACTACTTGTTCGACCACGTGCACTTGCGTGCAATATCCTGCATGCCCGAACAAGTTTTTACGCCATGGCCGGGACTGCAATTGGTAAAATTTTCTTAAGTGTTATTAATCGAATTTATAAGTGTTGACAACGTAGTCTTGATTTTCTTTCTAAATCTTTTTGATTTTTTTCTGATACCTCTTGACATGACATCGTTGAACACAAATGGGTTAAATGGTGAATACTCATATTTTGACGAACTTTTTCAATTTCTGAGGACACTACCGGTGGCACATTGTAACACATGCAACATATGGTGGTCAAGAGGCTATTGGGATGGCTGCCCGAATGCATACTCCTCCCCCGAGCCCCTACTATGATCCTTCGTTGTTTTTGATGAATATAGGCATACTAATGAGGACTTGGGACGCCAAGACCGAATAGAAGACATGTCAAAACAACTCGAGCAATCGAAGCAATGCATGAGGCAATGGCAACATTGAAAGTTCAGAAGAGGAGAATGCAGAGGTTTCAAAAGGATGAGCGTTAAATTCACTGAGATGATCAGCCGAGGGCCGAAGCTTGTGATCAATTTGCAGTGACAGCTTGTAGGCGATATTCAAGAGGAATTACAAGAGGAAGACAAGGGTGAATTCTCTATTTAGCTCAACATTTAGAACCTCGAGTGTCCCCGTGATGAGCCTATACCGGTAGGAAATTGCTCGGGAGAAGAAATAGAGTATACCCAATTTGACACTACTGGAGAGATGTATGTTGATGCTGAGAAGAGTGATGGCAGAGGTCACCAGATCGCTAGCCAGACCAAGGTGCATTGACTCACTCAAGCATTCTACCTTGAGTTTGGCTGACGCATAAAAATAGAGTCTTCCAAACCGATAGAGAAATGTCGAGAGGAGGACCAAGTCCCATATACTCTGAAATCTACGAAACCAATGTACAAACGACTTCACTTACTTAAGTGACCAATAACCGCCAAAGGCAACCTCTACAACTTGGTCCTTACAATTTTTCACCACCACCCCTGGAGCATAAGAGGAAATTAGAGAAGAAATTAGGGTGAGATTCATATCCTCAAGGTGGAGGAAAAGTGGTGAAAGTACACGCCGTGCCGCGACGTAAAATTAGGCGCGCCGCTTGGGAGGGTAACCCAAGGGTACCATGGGTACCATTTAAATTTCTTGCATTAGAGTTGATTTTATTTTTTTTTACTTTTGTTGTTTTTGGTAAAGCAAGACGTATTTGAGGGGTCTGAGCATTCAGAAGCGAGGAAGCTAACAAGCGTGAAGAAAAGCGTGGGGTCGACCACCCACTTGTGCAACATTAAAGAAAAAGCATGTCATTAGCTAGGCCTAAAGGCTCAGGAGTAAGCCACCTCTTTAAATGTTAAGTTGATGCTATGGGGACATAGCATGATTCAAGTGTGGGGTGAAGGAAATTTCAAAATTTTTGTGCTTAACGATGTTTGGTGAATGTAATGCTTGTGAGAAAATTGAAAAAAAAATTCTGTGAGTTAAGCATGACTTCATCACCCGTTGGTTTTTCTTTCTGCCTTTCCGACGGGGGCCCGGAACCGAATAATAAAATTTTTTTCTTTGTCTGTATATAATGGTTTTAGTCATAAGTTAGGGATCAAGCTTCCGACGATGGATGGATGACGACCGTCTTGAGGAAAATTAGTCAATAGGTTTTGGTTTTTGAACCCATATCTAATTGATGGCTTGATATTCTTGTTATGTGCTATAAATGATTGTAAAGATGCAAGTATGTTTAAGGCTGAAGCATGCAAGTGGTATACCTATGTTTCAGACAAATCAGTCTCTTTAATTTGACTCCTGATATGATTAAAGCTTAATGTTTAAATTCTTGTGATTAGTCGAGTTAAAAAATCTGCCTGAGTATGTCTTGAATCGAGCATGTGCCATGAGTGTAAGGTTTTTGATTATTCTCAGGCTATTGTGGAGTGTCTAGAACTTTCCTCGGCGTGTTTATAAAAACGAAATGAAGGATGTGAGTGTAGAAAGATTTAGGCATTTCTTTGAATGAGCCAAATATTTAACCTCGCCTTACCTACCTTGGAATATTGAATCCTAGTTAGCCCTATCAGCCTTAATCCTATTCTTTGATAGCTACAATACAAGCTTAATCCCTTTTCTTTCATTAGCCTTGAATTTGATCCAAAACTCCTAAGAGCTTAAGTTAAAAATTCCAAAGAGTGAAGGAGTGAGAAGAAAGAAGGAAAAGTAGAAGTTGTGAAAGTTGAGAAAAGGACAAAGGTGTACGGTGTAAAAATGGTTGATTATTAAAGGAGTAAGAAATAAATGAATGAAAAAAAAATTGCTTAAGTACTCCTTACTACTAAGCCGAGTGTGCTTAAAGAAATGGGAACAAGAAGAGAAAATTCAAGATTGAAAACAATGAGAGGAAGTAAGAAAAGAGATGACCTTTAATGAATGTTGGATGTATTAAAAGCGCTGTGAGATAGTCACTATTACCGGCCGATTAGTACCTACCGTCCCTTAGCTTACATTACAACCCATTAAGTCCTACTTGATCTTACGTTTATACATCCTTAAATTAGTGGAGTAAAACACTAAGGGCGTTTATGGGTCATTACATGATGCTTGTGAATTTTTTGTGAGAGAGAGCGTAATTTTTATTCGTATAATACATGGTGTTATTTGAAATTCATGAGTTAAACTGCAACTCTTGTTGTGAGGGCACATGTTTAATGAAGGATGTGTAATTCATGTTGGATTTCGATCGCTGATTTGCATGAGTTTGTTGAGTCAATTCTTGAGGTTAGGAAGTCCTAACATAGTTTTACTTAATTTTAAGAAATAAAACTTGCATGCTCTATTTGTAACTTGCTATCTTACATAATCATTAGAATTTAGCTTGAATTATCTTGCTAAATTAGTTGTGTGTGAGTCTTCATGTGAATGGGATGTAAAAGGTTTGTTCGAGAACGAACAAGACTTTAAGTGTGGGGTAGGTGATCTCGGGGCATATTTATATGCCCATGATACTCAAATACACGTTTTTGCCTTTGCTTATCCAACAATGTTTGTACTTTCTCATGTAAATTGTAGGAAAGTGTGAATTTATACTAACCAACATGATTAGCGTTGTTTTGCGTAAAAAATGTACTTTTCATGGAGCTAAGATGCATGTATGGGAGGAATCGGAAATGGACTCTGGAGCGAGCAAGGAAGGCCAAGAGAAGCAAGAAATAAAGAGGTTCACATGGAGCCGTGACACGCTATCGCTGATGCACTCCGTCCGGAGATATAATTTCAAGAATTTCCGCAGGGTCCGGGCGATCGTGCCGTGGCACGTTGAAATCAATTTCTGCGGATCTTGACATTCCAAGGGAGGGTGCGCGTTGCACCGTGGCACGCCGGGCATGCTCCCAAGGCACGCCATGCCACGTTGGGGACAATTACCTCGGACGCGCTAAATTCCAGAGCTCATACAGACCGTGTCACAGGCAAGCAGGTTCGCGATGCACTCCGTGACACGTTAAGCCAAGTACCGGAAAGATTCTCACCAAAAGATAAATAGAACACTTAGGTTCATTTTTAATTATTCGACTTGGGTGGAGCAAGAACGTGGTTACAGGCAGCTTGAGAGGACGAAATTCTTAGGTTTTTCTATCCCTTTCTTCTTCTTTTCAATTGCTCTAGTTTACACTCATTTAACGATGTTTAATCCACAAATATAAGCAAATTCACTTGCCGAGGTTAGGAACACCGTATTGAAACAATGGTCACCTGCTTTTTTCCATATTTTCACGGTTGTTCTATTAATTCTGTTCTTACCGTATTGATATCTCGGCCAATGTTAATGTAAACTAAAAAAGCCCTAACGCTTTCACTCGAGAGAGCAATTTTAAACTGAAAGTTGTGAATTAATAGGATATGATCTGTTCTTAGTTTGGGAAAATTGAGAATTGATTTACCTTCAGGATAGAAATATACCTCAAAGTCGTATTAGTCAAGTGTGGAATCTGCTTTCGTATGGCTAGAACATGAATTGCTTCTTATCACGTAAATGTAGGAAGGTTCATGATTCTTAGTTAAGCAATACGAGAGTTTTAATCCATGCAGCATAAGTTCCGATCAAGAACTCTGCAGAAAAGATAAACCATGTTGTATCGATAATTAATTTCATCGTTTTTTCTAGCCTCAAAGATGCTCACATTCATAGTTCGACTCACTTGTATATTTATTTTAGCTTAGTATAAATTAGTTCACAAAAATTTAAAAACTTTTTCACTGCTTTTCTTCATTTTTAGAGTTGTAGTCACTGACACTGAGGTAATTTTGCCCCCGTAGTCCAGCCCCCGGGATCGATAATTGGCTTACTTGAGCCACTTACTACTTGTTCGACCACGTGCTTGTGTGTAGTCATCCGCATGTACCGAACAAAGAGGACCCGTAATAAAGTACATATTCACTTCTCTACTACTTCCATGTGGGTATGCTAATATCCCGAGTCATACCCCCGTGTCTAGGATGCTCCACCTTAACTTGCCGGCGCTCGACACTAAGCTACAAAATTTCGCAATGTCTCTTTTCATGTCGTCTCCACCATTCTATATCCATAGGTCAAGGTACATCTTAGTGGCACTGGTGGAGATGTATCATCTGTAGCCGGGGCTTCGCAAGATTCTGCCTCGTGTCACCTACGTCCGCACACATAGTATGCCCCGTAGTGAAGAACACCATCTCCCCTTTGGAGAAATCACTTCTTTCGTGTAACCGCTTCTGCTGCCTTAAGCAAAGCAGGGATCTTCATCCCGATTCCGACATAACCTCAACAATTAATGAGGAATCTGACCCACTTTTAATAATCCACCTCACTCGAATCCACCAACCGCACTCCCAATCGAGCTAACTCTTTGAATATCCTTCGCTAGTTCTTTTCTTCATTCTTCAACATGGGCAACGCCTCTATGTCCATTCTACTCAAAGCATCTGCCACCACATTTTCCTTTCCCGAGTGGTACAACACACTTTTATCGTAATCCTTCAATAGCTCCAACCACCTTCTAACGAAGATTCAAGTCCTTCGAACAACACATACTTAAGGCTCTTGTGGTTGGTGAAAACATCCACGTGAACCCCATAGAGGTAATGTCTCCCTATCTTCAAAGAAAACACTAAGGCCGCTAATTCAAGGTCATGAGTTAGATAGTTCTTCTCATGCACCTTGAGATGTCTGGAGGCATAAGGATATCACCTACCTCCCGCCGCATTAGAACACAACCGAGGACAACTCGAAGAATACAAGACTACAAACCCATTTGTTCCTTCTAGTAAGGTCAAAACTGAGTTGTAGTGAGTCGAGTCTTCAACTTCTTGGAAGTTCTTTCATATGCATCCACCGCTGAAACTTCACCTATTTCGAGTTAGTTTAGTCGCAGGAGACGCAATAGAGGAAAATCCTTTACAAATCATTTGATAAGAATCCTGGCCAGACCTAGAAAAATTCTAATATCTATTGGGGAAGCAGTCTCGGCCAATCTTTCACCACTCCTATCTTGTTGATCTACCCGAATACCCTCACCGAAACCATGACCAAGGAAAGCCATTACTTCATAAAAATTCACATTTGTTTACTATGAATGCCTGGCAATCTCTCGAGAGTCTCGTAATCGATCCTTATACGGTTAGCATGCTCCTCCCCTCATTTCTAGAGTACACTAGAATGTCATCTATGAATACAATAATGAACATATCCAAATACTTTTCAATACTGCTCATCGTGCATGAAAGTCAGCAGTGCATTAGTTAGTCAAAAGGACAACTAAAAAAATTCGTGAGTGACCATACCGAGTTCTCAAAGATGTTTTTGGTATGTCACATTCCCGACTCTAAGCCGATGATATCCCAACCCGAGGTCTTCCTTGGAGAAACACAATTGGCCGATCGAACAAGTCAAAAATCCTGGAGCAGGGGATACCTATTCCTAACTATAACTTATTTAGCTGGCTGTAGTCGATACACATTTTGAGGGTAACGTCCTTCTTCACACGAACAACACTAGAGCACTCCAATTTAGATGCCGGGTCGATGAAACCCTTTAACAAGAAGGTCCTTTACCTATCCTTCAACTCTTCAAGCTCAACCGGAGCCATTATATAAGGAGGAATATGATGGCCGAGTTTTTGGAAGTAAGGTCCACGCCGAAGTCTATTTCCCACTCCTAGAGGAACTCCAGAAGATCTTCGAGAAACACGCTGGGAATTTGTCAATAACTAGAACCGACTAGATAGTTGGGGTCTCAAAGTTGAAATCTTGACCTGAAAGAGGTGATAGATGCATACTATCCAAATGAGCTTTCGCCTTGAGATAGGAAAAAACCAACCACCTGCCCACCTCTAACCTAGCCATTTGGAACCGAAACCGACGACTCTGGGCCAATGACCGAGACATAACCGGATTGTAACCCATCCATTCCAAGATTGATGTTAAAATCGACCATGTATATCTCTACTAGTCACGGAGTGACTTTACTCAATAAGTGAGATCGATGCTTTATACACCCTACTGCTCTAATTCCACTCTACCAACTAGGTGTAGACCGACAATGGTTCTCGAGAGGACTGGATCGATTTCAAACCGACAAATACATAGGAGTCGTGAATAAAGTGTGGCTCTTGGATCTCGTAGGACATACACATCTAGACGGAAGAGACATAACATAATTCATGACCATATTAGGTGAGCTCTCCGATCCTGACGAGAGGACAAATCATAAAAGATTTGTCTCCGATCGCGATCTGTACCTAAAGTGTTACTTTGCCGAGCCGACTCACTTTCAGATTGGTGAAGTGGCAGATTTTTGATCTCTCCTTGGCCCTACTGACTTGACATTCCTTTAGCCTATGACCTTATGTCCACATCCAAAGAAACCCTCTTTTCCCATAAGACTTTCACCTGGATGGTTATTGCCACACTTAGGACAAGTCAGAGCAGCTTGCCGACGCCTGTGACTCCGTGACTAAGAACTAGATGCTCCACCCTTCGATCTGAGGGATCTAAAGAAGGGTGGCCGAAGTGGCGCTGGAGTCCCTTTGGCCGCTTCTATGGATGTTACTACCGTCTAACCTAGTGACCATAACGTATTCTCCCCATTCAAGCCCGCTTGTTCTCCCATTCCATATCCTTCAACTTTTCTACCTCGATCTATAGGGCATGAACGATGAGGCTAGAGAGATCGATGTCCTTAATGAGCATCGTGGTCCTACACTCCTTAAGTACCATGTTTGATACCACGTTGATGAATTCAAGCACGCTAGCTCTTGCTCTAGCTACCATCTTCCGAGCATACCTCGACAATCCCGAGTGAACTCCAATGCATATTCCTCCACCTGGCCCCGTCATCCCGCTTTAAGTTCATGAACTCGCGACCTTAGCCTCTCAACTCCCTAGGAAAAATATGTCTAAATGTTGTGGTGAACTCTTTTCCCACTCTACCGGTCTGGCTTCGCGTCTGCCTTCCATTGGTCATACTAAATGTGAGCCACCCTTTCAACTGGTAAATAGATCAAGACTCTCCGTGGAACTAACACCCATAACTCAGGTTATCTTCCGCAGCCTCATCCACAAACTCCCGTGGGTCCTCCCCACCTTGGATCCATGAAAGTCAAGGGTTCATTCTATGAAGCCCGAAGCCTAGTAGTTGCCGCGACCTATTTGAATTCAATCGGAACACCTAATGGTTCACTTGGTTAGTAATTGTCTGAGCTAAAGAAATTGGATTGCCACTCAAAATTTCGTTGAGGACACTTGGTCATCCCGAGGCCGCTGAGCCGGTGGGGCATCATTGGCATTGCCACCCTCCTTGGTTTCCCTCATCTTGGAGGCATAGTTTCACCGAAATGATATAGAGTACGAGTTAGGAGATTTTTTTGGAATTGAACTTCATCGCATGATAAGATTTACAACAACAAAGGAGCTTTCCCTAAAACCTCTCAGAGCCCGCCCGTCATAAGTGTGGTGCGCTTCACACTCAAGAAAAGGATTTTACTCGACACCTGCCAAACATCCGAGGATTCTCTTAACCTAGTGCTCGATACCAAGTTTGTCACGACTCGAGTCTACAACCCTACGAGACACTCCGGACGGTGCCACAAGGACTCGGAAGCAACTCCATGGTCTACCATTACACCGGTAAACCGGGAGAAATCATAAAGAGGAAGCTTATATAATCTAATAATATATTCAATACCGCGAAAGTTTAAACTCACTTGAAATAATACTACATCTCGTGTTTTGAAAGCCACTACTTAACCGATGAGTTGGAACTCTAAATTCTGGCTGCAAGAACGAATAGAAAAGCAAATAATGTCCTCGTAAGATGAGGACTCACCAAACGACCGCTTTTGTTGGAATCACTGAGACGAACTACTAACGATGCTAGGACTAAGAACTCAGGTTTTATCATAATACGATACAACATGTGTAAGTATGCATTAGTACTTTGAATGTAATTTAGTAAATGAGAGATACAATAAACATGAAGGAATAAGTAATCAAGACAAATAACATGAAATGACCAATCAAATCTATAAACCGATAACACCGAACCATAACCGATATAGTCAATAATGAATCAAGTGTGGTCATAAACATGTCCTGGAACCGAATATCAATCTGAGTTAAATTGAACTGTATTAAACTAGATAGGCAAGTAAGAGAGTCTATAACCGACATATAACCACATGAGCTAAACGTTGAGTTCGAGTATATGCCCCATCGATACCCAATATACCTGGGTTGCAGAGCAAAGGCATGAACCTGGTGATCACAAACTGGGCCCAATGGGCGAAAACCTACAACTAGCAACGCAGTTCTCTAACTTCTGAGTGCACTCGGAACCCCAATTCACTCCTGCCAAGTACTACTCCTACCGCATAATCCTAAATTAACTACTAAGATGATAAATCAAGCTAGGGCCCAAGACTATGTCGGGAATACTTATTCGGAAGAACCTTTGACTCTATCGACTCGTATAATCAGAATCGCTATTCTATGAAAGGCCAAAGCCGCTTATCCGAAAGCATCGTAACCATCTATAGAAGTAAATGATATCGTATAACCGAGCAATTTGAGATCTCGATAATCAGCAGACATTAACACTCAAGAAATGACTATAGTCAAACTGATCAACCGACACTTGTAAAGAATACCAGCATTTTTCATATTTCCGACTAATACCTAACTAGCATGCAATCGATCGAGAATTCATATGATAATAATAACATGGCAATTTCAACACTGATAGAGTCAAACAACATTTATATCTAATCAATTATGCAAGACCCACATTACTACATTCAAATAGGGCTAAAATAATCATAATTCATGTATGGAGATAATGGCCGTAATTATTATTAACAACAACCTTGTTTCACTAAGAGAATTATACCGTGAAGAAATTCCATAATTTACCGATGATTTAACTCTAACAAAGAAACTTCAAGGTTAGAACCGATAAGAAATTTATGGAAGTTCTTTGGGACACAAGGAAGAATAATCCCTTCGAGTTCCCATATACTGGGTATAAGACTTCGAGAAAATCTGAGAAATTGACAAGAAGATTGAATTCCTAGCTTGCCCTAGGAGTTTGTCTATAACCTCTTTGCTCAAGATTGAAGTTGAAAAATGAAATGGACTTAGTCGATTATTCTTTTAATTACCTCTAATATGTTCCTAAAACGACATAGTTTAGCGATAAAAATATGGGAAGTTACTTTCAAAATACCCTTAAAAAGAAAATCTAGAAAATCCCGCCCGACAGAACCAACGGCCACACAATGAGTTGTTGGCCGCTACCACGACTGCTGGGACCATTCTTTGTCTGCCCGGAAAATTCATTCGTGATGCCGGCACGAGGGGGACCATGACTGCTTGGATAAACCAACGGGCCATTGGTACCTCTCGTGGCCACGGCAAGCACTTGAACCGTAACACTCGGACCCCTTCTAACTAGTGACACCACGACTTCGTTGGTTGATCCAACGACTCGTTATCCCCGCTTCCGTCCCGGATATTGGAATCTATGAAGGATTTTGGGACTTATCACCATGGGTGGATACAAACAACTCATCATATGATACAACGAGTCGTTGCTGCCACTCATTTCAGTCAAGGAGCTATCGAAACACTGGGGAGCTCTAACTAATGAGTCACACCATTACCAGATATCAAACGACGCATCGGTCAAGCTCGACTCAGGGGTTCTCGGAAAGGGATTAACTAGCCTGGAATGGGAATGCAACGAGGACAGATGTCTGAAGGTTCTCATAATGGGTCGCTCCATGTCCCGTTGGTTCCCGAAGAACATCTCGATATTTAAGCACCATGACCTGCATAATGGTCATTATTTGATAATGACTTGTTGTCTTGGTTGTTCGAGATAAATTCTTGTTGGTTTCCCTAATTCTTCATGCAATGTTCGAGTTTGGTCTAGAAAAGTTTTAGGTGTTACAAAAGAGAATGATTGGATAAAAGAACAAGTGAATGAATAATAGGGGACAAGTTGCTTA
Organism: Datura stramonium; assembly: GCA_018107945.1. Lineage (NCBI taxonomy): Eukaryota > Viridiplantae > Streptophyta > Magnoliopsida > Solanales > Solanaceae > Datura > Datura stramonium. The sequence continues at coordinate 131,871 of JACEIK010003307.1, read as the reverse complement.
AGACCTATAAAACGCATGTGCTAAAGTGCAAGATGCAAGAAGATTCTAGAAGGAACAAAAGTTGAGGAATATGAAGTGTCTCTCGCCTACCTATAAACGTGAAGTTTCAAACCTGAATGCAGTCGATTTAGAGAGCTGTGCCGGCTTGGAAAATTCTGGCAAAAGGGAGAGATGACTCGCGGCGACTGGCAACGCAGTTCAAACCCATGAAACGTAGGCCCACATTGTATATAGCAAAGAACTCGGATAGGAAAGAGGCTACGTGTGCTTGGACTTGTAGTTCATAGGTTCCTCTTATGGCCGTAGGTTTGGCGAGGGCAGGCACGAGGTGGCGCTTGGGTGGCCTCATCGACTCCATTGACCCAACTCCGACATGGCCGACCCAAACTTTTAAATTTCTCCCACATCCCAAAACCTCTATTTTGTTCTTTTCTTCCTCATAACCCCTCTACCAACCACTTCATCTTTCACATTAAACCCACTTACTCCCACCTTAAAATCCACCAATCCACTCACCTTCCCTCCACCTATATATTCCAATCTTTCTTCCTATTTTCTACCATCACCACTACCCTATCTAACAAAGCACAAGAAGCTCAAGTTTTGGGTTAGCCTTTGTAAGAAAAATTAAATTCAATTTCATTCTTCTCTCTCTTCTCATTTGGTATGTGCGCTTCTCATTCTTAATCTCCATGATTCAATATTATTGTGGTACAAAAGAAAGAATTCTAGTTTTTGAATTCGCCTTGACTCCATGTTTCTCCCATTACCCTCATGTTCTTTATTCATTGCTAGCATCGACATCAGGTAATATAGAGGGAAGTTCAACATTACAAAAATCATGTGGGTAGAGGTTCTTCTATCTTGATCTTTCATGTGTTCATATATCTTAAGATGTTAGTTGGGGGTGATATATGACTAACCCATGTGTTAGAATATATGATTTTTCCCGATGATAGATGGTTGGACGCCCTTCTTAAGGAAATTGCTATTCGTTTCTTTCTACGATACTTATGAATGAGAAATGATGTTGTGAGTGAGTTGTGCCAAGTGTAAAATTTAATTTGAGATATCGGGTTGATTGGTACTTCACATTTCACGTTATAGATGGGGCAACATCCATCTTAAGGGAAGGCGTTAAGTGGTCCCAATGGTATTATTGGTTGTCTAATTAGTTGATAAATCTTTTGGGAAGTCTCGAGTACCCATTAAACATATGATATGCTCGTACTTGTAATAAAATGGTAGAATTAGAACTTGAAAAATCAAGTAGCACATAACCAACACCCGTGAATCACTTGATCCCCATCCGCGAAAATGCGGTTGGAGCAATGTGAGGGATTTAGTGTCGTGTCATTGTCTCCTTCATGCATTCTAAATCCCGCTAACCATGGACGGGCCAAGCATTTGAGATATAGGTGTAACACATGAGCTATGCATTTTTGCTGCATATGTTTCGCAATCATGACACACTTGGGAAACACAAAGCCGCGGTATCATTAACTAGTGTTCATTTTTTTTCTAACATCTAATTTTCTACTTTTTCTTCCCTAGCATAGCATAGTTGTTTCGTTTACTTCTCTTAAAGAAAATACAAAAAAGTTTGTGTATATTTGTAGCACTAATATTATCTTGTAGCATTATGACTTCTTCTAGGAACACAAGAAAAGGAAGGCCACTTCCACATCCAAAACAAAGGAAAGGAAAGGCTAAGTCAACCCTGTGCCCTGCCAATACTAGGGATGCCATCTCAAGTATGCCCAACATGCAGCTAATCACTACCTCACATGCTTAGAGAGACCAATCATCACAGAGAAGCTCTTGACCTCGGGCAAGGCCGGGGGATAACTTCCCCAACATCAATACCCAATCCAATGAGAGGCACTCACACATGTTCACAAGTGGCTTTACCTATCTACTTCCTAAATTCGTGCCGTGAGCTGGATGCCTCGCATAAAGTGAGGCAAGACATTATGAAGTACCTAATGGAAAGTAGATGATTTCCTTGCCTACTTTCAAATATGATTCAAGGTGTAGAGGTGGACATCACTCTAGATTCCTTCAATACTAGCCTTCGGGAGGATTACGTGACTTGGGGACGAGTATGCAATGAAGGTGGCAACAACAGGGATCAATTTGGCTGTGTGGCGTGACCATAGCCACGGTCAACTAGTCCGGGCTCCATGGGGGGCCAAATTGCAAGCCAATGAACTCGAATTTGAGGCCAAACTACGCTAATTCTGTGTTTTGCCGCACTACACGTCCAAAATTATTAGCTGGGTAAAACCTTGAGGTGGCCATTCTCATTGCCAGATTGCTGTCTCCGGTGCCTATAAATTTTGAAGTAAGTGTCAAGCACCTGTATGCAAAGAAAGGCTAGAAAATAAGGTCTCTCCGTGCCATACCAAGTGCTCATAAGACTACTTTTCCAAAAAGCGAGAGTCCCTTTATTTTGATGAAAACGGGGCCCAATTATTGGTGTGGTTTGCTTAGAGAAGAAGAGGGACGCTAATGCTCCCAAAAGTTAATGAAAGAGGCTATAAGATTGGGATGCACCCGAGGACTCACGCCTCTCACGACATAGCTCGAACCTCCATGGCTCCCCGACTCAATCAGTCGGTTCGAGATGCTGGGGCATGCTTCCGTGAGAAACACCACTCCACAAAGTCACCTTCACTCTTCATTCTATGTATCATGTAGGATCCAAAAGCTAGCTAAATGACACGATCTCATGAAAACCAACTCAAAGGTTGGCTCAAGACGGCTCTCTCTTATCCAAAGGTCGATGAAGAATTCAATGAAGGATGGCTTGAAAGCTTGGGAACACTATGCTCCCGCATGGATATGGTTGAAGGAGCTGCCCCACTCTCCGAATGGAGGTGAGAGAGCTCCAAAATAGGGCACCCATGGCCGAATTTCAACATGAGCCTCTTGACTAGGTTATTTGATCACCATCAATAGCCCGGCACCAATTGATGAATTATGTACGAGCTTTGATGAGGAGGATGGGGCCTATCAAGGAGGTGAGGGTGATGAGAACGAATGTGCCTATGATGATGTCAAGAGTAGCCCATTTAGGAGTTCCTACCCATTTATGTTTTTTTACTATGTACATTGGGGACAATGTAAATTCTTAGTTGGGGGTGGGGTGTGTCTCTCATTTTAGTTATTTATCTCTTGTGACCTTGTGGGGATTAATTTTATTGTGTTGATGTTTTTAGCTTTGTCTTGATTTGAATGAACTCCTCGCTGACTTGTTTCACTTTTCAAAATTGATGAATTCCCTTGGTTCGCCTTGCATTGATACGTTGGTTGCCAGCTGATGTGTCTATTTTACTCTACAAAATGTTTAATGATCCATGTTTAAAATTCATCTTTTTTCATAGTAGATAGCAATAAACTCAAGGGTTTTCTTTACCATGGTTCGCTCAAGGAGAAAAATGTTATTTTTCTTTGTTGTTCTAACCTAGTGGAATTTTCCTATGATAGATCTAGAGGAAACTTTCTTAAGGGAAAATGCCAAGTCTAGTGTCTTTGTGAGTCTTTTGTTGCACTTGTTTTAAGAGGTACCACCAATTTGTTTTTCTTTTATCGCATTCCAAATGAGTTTTGAAAAAGATAAAAGGGGCATTAATGAAGGGCGTACGTGTGCACTTCATAGACATATTTTGCCCGCACTTTACTATGTATTTAGAACAAATTATGTGTGTTTGAATGTGTTTATGTTATATATTTGTAAAAATATCTAACGCATGTGATTAGACATTTTCGTGGCTAAACCGATGGATTTGAGTGTGTTTGAGGATTTTGAACACATGTGAAGAAGATGGAATAAAAGGATCAAGAACAAGTGAAAAATAGTGCATTTCCACGCCCATGCCGTAACCAGCAACACAACCACCGCGTGATCGCGAACTACACCGGCACACAAGCGCGCGAGGCGCCATCATCTTGGCACATTACCATGCACGACATGGCAAAGAAGATTGTCACAAGGCCAGCATGAGGTGCTACTTTCGGCGCTTGCAAAGATGCGCGAGGCGCCTTCCGTAGCACGTTGGCATAGGTAATGCGCAAGCTGTCAAAATGGCCATCAAAAAGTCCAATTCCACTTCAACTAGGAAAACGAGCTACAAATCCCAAGTCAAATTCATCAAGGAACAACGAAAAGAATAAATCTACTACAATAAATACCCTTTATTTTTATTTAGTAGCCAAGTTGAAGTTTTGAAGGAAGTTTACAAGAAGTTTAGAGCAACTTTTGAGACGCTTGTAAGACATACTTTGAGAAATGATTGCAGTTGTTCTTTCTATTTTTGCAATAATCAATTGAGTTTATTCCTAGCATCATTATAAGTATTAGTTTGTGTTTTTTTATGAATTCTATTAAGTTACTTATAAACATGATAGGATAAGACTTCCACAACTCACCATGGTGAATTAACGAACTAGGGTTTGCATGAAGGGATTCTAAACTAGTACTAAATGTTGTATTGTATTATCTTCATGCTTAAATGTTTCTTAACGATGCACAACGTTGGTACATGCCTGAATTCTTTTACTTGCTAGAGCCTAGAGAGAGGCCGTATTAGGAAAAGAGAATTACAACAAAGCCTTTATTTTGATGGTCATTGTATTAACTTGATGTGGTCATAGATAGTTAAATTTGGATCAATTGATAATGGTTAAATTGAAATCTCATGAGACTCGAATTGCACTGAAGTATAGTTATTTAACAGTGACCTAACTAGTCGCTTCGATGAACCCGCTTATCAACAGATAAGTAATGTATTTGATAGATCACTAGTGTAAAACCTGCATAGTTATGAATCCACGGGAACACTTACCCTAGCTAATTGCATTAATTTGGAATCAACATTCAAATTCTCAACATTTTTACATCTCATGTAATTAAAAAAAATAAAAAAAATAAAAAAAATTTAAAAGCTTAAATACTAGAATTATTCTATATCCTTCCATATTCTCTTTGCGGGTTCGACCTCAACCTCTAGCTTGTATTCTTTGTTGACAACGCCTACTTCATACTTCAAAGCAAGAGAGATGGGAGTTTGAGCGTTAAGAAAGTAGTGCCACCGCTTCTGGGAATACTATTAGGATTAGATTAATTGCTCAGGTTTAACTTTTAATATTTATTTCCAATTCTTTTTTGTTTTTCTTTATTTTCCGATGTGTCTGTATACATGGTGAAACAAGCCACTAAGATGTGACCACTACCCTTACCGTATATCTTCATGGAGTTTGAGTAATGATACTGTGTCAGGCCGCGACGCAATCAAGTGCTACTTGGGAGACAACCCAAGATAAATTTTTTGTTTTTTTGTGTTTGTTCAAGTGTAAGTGTGTGATAGGTCATGATTTTCAATAAAATGGAGCTTAAATATTGAAACAAGAAGTAAAGGCCCAGAGAGTTCTTCTTTCACACTTACGTTAAACTTTATTTCTTTAAGACTGGGATAGTGTGACTAAATTAAGTGTGAGGTGGGAGAAGTGATCCCTCATATTACCATGCACTCCTTAATTGCCACCCGCACATGGTAGGCCTAGTTTTGGGATTTATAACTTATCATGCATGCTTGGTTTGAAATATTTATTTAGTTTATTTTATTTTTGTCTCTCATTTATGGTACTTTTCCGGTGGATAGTCCCTTAGAATCGATTAGAGAGTCTTGATTTTTTTAGTCATTGAGTCATGACTTTGCCCAATGTGATGGATGACTACTGCCTTAAGGGTAAATTATTAGAAGAACAGTAGAAGTTGGATCCTATGAATGCTAGGGTGCTTCACTTTGTGTATCATCGAGATCTTATTAAATTCACTAAAAATGCATGAAAAGGTAGAAACACATAATTAAACTTGACTTGCACTTAAAAAAAAATTGATTTTATGCATGCCATGACATATATATATATATATATATGTTATGTGATCTTGATTTCCAACATTGTTAAATCATTTTGTACAATGCAGTTAATGTTTGATATACTCCATGCTTGTAAATTGATGTCTAGGACTTGACTCGGTGTGTCTCAAAGCCAAATAAGAATAATGGATTTTAGAAGTGATACGTGTTTTGGTAGCCTTATTTTTATCCTATTTTACCTACCTTGACCGTAATTATTCTAGGTAGCAATGTTGAGACTTAGCCTATTCTTTTGATAGCCATATTTCAAGCTTAATCCTTTTTTTTGTTCTATTAACTTGTATTTGATCCAATTGACTCAGAGCATTTTAATTAAAATATTTTATGAAAGGAGCATATGGAAAAGTGAAGGAAAATCTAAAAAGTGTGGAAATTAGAAGAAAAGAAGAAGGTGAAATTTTGCTAACAAGGAGGCATTGTTAGTGGGAAAACAAAAAGAAGAAAGTGATTTAAAAAAATTGATGATGAAAAACGTGTGAATGAGCTCAATGTTAAAAAATTCTAATTAGTCACCAAGATGTAAATTGAAAATAAAAAGGAGGTATAAGGAGAAAATTTTTGAAATTGAGGAAAGTGCTAAAATAATCAAAGTGTTGTGAAGTATCAAAGTGCTTAGGGAGATTAGTCAAATATCTTGGCTAATATTCCTACCCGTCTCTTATCCTATATTACAACCAAATTTAAGTCCTAATGTATCCTTGATTCATAAATCTATATTAGCTTATATTACACTAAGGGCAAGCCTATGGGTCGTCTGCATATATGTTGAGTTTTTTGGGAGAGTGGTGGATTTTGTTATATTTATGCCTGTTGATATTTGACTTATATCTTCAGGTGTGAAAGGAAATCTCTCCAAATTATGAGGGGCATAATAGGCAAGACTTGCACTTGATTGCTAAATTACATATCCATATAATTCATGTTGGCCCAAAATATGTCTTGATGAGTTAATTTTCAAAAGCTAAGTGATTTCGAACTTTGACATTTTAATGTTGATCCTATATGCATGCGAGTAAATTTCTTGAGCTTCATTGATGTGTCTCATGATCCTAAGTGCAAGTAGACCTGTTCGTAGGATAAATTTTGTGCTTAAATGTGAAAAGGGAAGTAGTAGATTGTTCGAGGACAAACAATAGTTAAAGTGTTGGGTGTTGATGAAGGGAGTACTTATGCACTTCATAGACATATTTTTCCTGCACTTTACTATATTTTGAGAACAAATTATGTGTGTTTGCATGTGTTTATGTTATATATTTGTGAAGATGGCTAACACATGTGATTAGATATTTATAGGGATAAAAGTGATGGACTTGGGTGTGTTTGAGACTTTTGGAACACATGTGAAGAAGATGGAATAAACAGAGCAAGAACAAGGAAAAAATAGTGCATTAGCAGCACAACCAGCCGCGTGGCGCGGCACTACACTAGCACTACAAGTTGTGCAAAGCACCATCATCTTGGTGAATTTCCATGCGCGGTGAAGCAGCAAGATTGGCACTAGGCTAGGTGCGAGGCGCCACTTTCCGGCGCTACAACATGCGTGAGGCGCCTTGCCTTGCAGCGCATTGGCATAAGCAACACGGAAAGCTTTTCAAATGGCCATCAAAAGTCCAATTCCACTTCAACTAGGAAAAGGAGCTACAAATCCCAAGTCAAATTCATCAAGTAACAAGAAAAGCATAAATCTACTACTATAAATACCCTTTTATTTTTTTGTAGTAGCCAAGTTGGAAGTTTTGAAGGAATTTTCACAACAAGTTTTTAGTGCAATTTTTGAGACGTTTTAGAAGACATACTTCGAGATACGATTGTAAAGTTGTTCTTCCTTATTTTTGAAATAATCAAGTGTGTTTCTTTCTAGCATCATTGTAAGTATTAATTTGTGTTTTTTTATGAATTCTATTAAGATACTTATAAACATGATAGCCTAAAACTTCCACAACTAGGGTTGTGGGAACCATGGTAAAGTAAAGAACTAGGGTTTGCACGAAGTGATTCTAAAGAAATATTAAACGCTTGTATTATATTCTCTTCATGCTTAAATGTTTCTTAACGGTGCGCAACATTAGGTCATGCCTGAATTCTTTACTTGCTTGAGCCTAGAGAGGTAGAGATTAGAAAAAGAGAATTACAAGAAAACCTTGATCTTGGTGGTCATTGTATTAACTTGAGCTATGGTCGCAGGATAGTTAAATTTGGAAAAAATTGATAATGGTTAAATTGCAATTGCTCATGAGACATGATCCGATAATTGAGTATAGATTAAGTAGGGACGAACAAGTAATTTTGATGAACCCTAGTTATCAGTTCTACAAGTAAAGTATTGTGATAGATCACTAGTGTAAAACCCGAAGTAGTTATGAATCCATGGGGAACACTTACCCTAGTTAATTACATTAATTTGGAATCAACATTCAAATTCTCAACATTGTTAGTTATTACTTTTACAAATCCCCCCTTTTAGGAGCTAATTGACTTAAAAGCTTAAATATTAGCATTCTTCTTTATCCTTCCATATTCCCTACGGGTTCGACCCCAACATCTAGCTAGGTTCTTTATTGACAACATCTGCTTCATAATTTAGCAGGAGGTGTGAGTTTGAGCGTTATCAAGCACTTGAAAATGAAAATGAGTAGTCTCTTGCACATTCTTTGATTGGCTTTTTGACTCACATTCTAGCTTTTCTAAAGTCATACTCTTAATGTGATTTGAAAGTATGTGAACTCCATGAATTGTGATGCCTTGTGTGGTGAGGTCTTTAGCTAAATTATCGTGCATGCATAATTGTCTAGTACTTGACCAAAGTTTGACTCAAGGCTAAATTCTAGATGTTACTGCACTTAGAGTATGATGTTAGGCTTTCTTTGGATAGTCATTTCACCCAAAATGACCTCCTTGCACATCTATCTTTGCTATCCAATGTTTGAGCCTTTGACCCTTTTCTTTGGAAACTGCATTACAAGCCTATTAACATTTTTGTAATCCCTCTCTTGATACCCATCCTCCCGGGTTGCTAATGTTGAAAGAATGAAAAAAATAGGAGTTGAAGCCCAAAACTTGTGAAGAGATAAGGAAGAAATGAGGCAAAAGCCTATGTTTGGGGGGTGCAAAAGGGAAAAATATGTGAGTTGCAATGAGGGGTAGTACCAAATTGTGATGAAAAGAATGAAATGGTTGGTTGGAAAACCTGTAGAATTATAAGAAAAATAATTCTTGAAAGGTGCTACACCTTGCTTAAATAAGGATAATTGTAGAACCAAAGGAGTTAGAAAGGTGATTCTTGATGAAAAATAAGAATGATGGATAAGGAGAGATTAGATGGAGTGAGCTCATTAAAGTAATGGGGTGTTTAAAGGTGTTCATAAAAGGCATTAGTAAGGTTCTAGTCACTAGAGCTAAACAATTGTCCTACCCTTATCCCTAGCCTTCATGATAACCTGCAAGTCCTTAGTGATTTTGAGTGTAGCAAGTCTATATTTGTGGTGAGATACACGAAGGGCAAGCCTATGGGTCAATTTGTATACACTTGAATTTCTTTGTGAGTTTGAGCATATTTGCTTTCTTCTATAATCCCTATATGTGAAATGTATGAAAAATGAATAGGGTTCTCTCTTTGTGTGAGTGGCATCACTTCCTTGGGGTACATACTTGAATGTGTTTTAAATTGAAAGGTATGAGTGAGACAAGTGTGCAGTGAACTTTAAGGCAAACTTTGAATGTGAATTGTCAAGGACTTGAGATGCTACTTGAGCTTGTTTTGATGAACTATGCCCCTTGTTTTGAATGAAAGAAAATAGTTGTGAATTGTTCTAATTGTTTTCGGTCATCTCTTAAACTATGTGCAACATGTTTAAGTCTTTTTTTTGTACTAAGTTAGTGTGCGATTTTGGGGTTGTCCTAAATTTTAGGGGTCCTTTGTCCACAACTTGTGTGATGAAATGCTTAAGTTAATTTCATAGTTTTAACGAAATGCCTTACTTGAGGATAAACAATGATTCAAGTTTGAGGGTTTCATGAGTTGGTAATTTACCAACTCATTAGGCTTTTAAGTATGAGTTTTTGCTTTTTTGTCAACTCATTTAGGATGATTTTATGCCCTTTCTCTTTGATTTTGCATGTATTGAATTTAAACAGGGAAAGAAGAGGAATTTAACTAAAAAGTAAAGTACTGGAACAGGAAGATCTGTGGTTCGCAGGTGTCAGGTTCCACGAAGAGGCACACTAGCCAGGAGTTGAAGAGCACCTGCGTTTTGCAGGACTCATCTAGCTTTCTTTGACCCAGAGCTATGAGAGACTTGCGTCTGACGAATGGGCACCTGCATGCAAGGGAGCTCCATACTGAAAAGGGGAAAATTATCCAGCTCTGGCACAAGGATATTTTTTATGCTTCTCAGAGCAAAAATGCAAATTTGTGCACAAGAAAAGAAGCGGTTTTTTCCTAATTTGTACACACCCTTGATATTAGGAAAGCGGAACTTTTTTTGAATATCATATTGTAGAGAGAGAAAACATACAGAGAAATGAGACCTTTTCTTCTTCTTCTTCAAGTTTAGGGAAAAAAAACTACATTGAAGTACATTGTGAAGCTTGAATTTCCTACTCAATGATGAATGTTAATGAATATTTTATTGGTATAATCTTCTTATCATCATTCATGAGTATATAATTTTATTGCTAGGAGTGTATTCTTGATAGAGATTTAGAATGGATTGGGTGTTGATTCAATCTTAAAATCACTTAGTTTGCATGAATCTACTGCTTTCTCTGTGTTTTAAATTAAATATTTATGGTTGCAAATATAAATTGTGTTTACTTATCTTGCTTTTCATAAGAAAGAGGAGTAGGATTTGGGTGAAAAAACATTAGTGGGAATTGAGTTTTGAAGGTGCGAAGTTGGGCTAGAGATAGTCAAGACCCATTTTCATAACTCATTCAAGAGTTAAGGCTAGAAATAGCTTAACTCTTCTCCAAGTTAATATGGGTAATTTGTTATGTGACCTTGGCGTTTGAGAGAACCCAAGTAAAATATACTTAAGTGGTTGAAAAGCATCAGGTACAACCTTTTCCATGGCTATTCATTCTTGTAGTTGGTTCTTTAGACTTATCAATTAACCCAAATCCTATCAATGCCCCATCAATAGCACATCCCTAGTACTTGCTCTCATTGTTGCTTCAATCACATTGCCATATTTTGTTATTTCTTTTAAAATCATGTAACGATCTTATTTTCCCCCCAAAATTTACTTTATAAGTTTTTATACAATGATTCTAGTTAGTTCTGATTGATTTATAACTTTAGTAGTAATCATTCCCCATTCCCAATGGATTCGACCCCGACTCATAGTTGGATAAGCATACATCCATTTAAATTCTATCACTTTGAGGAGTGGATGTTTGGACGTTATCAATTTTTGCGCCGCTGCTGGGGAATAGGCATTGATAGTCTAGAGTTGTTTGTTAATTTAAACTAGTTAAGCGTCTTGTGTGCATTTACATTAGTTGTTGTTTTCTCTACTTTCTTAGGTTGAACTTCATGAGCCAAGACTCTCAAGTAGGTTCTTTGGATGGACACATGCACTAGGATGATGATGAGCCGGTGTTGCCTGACGTACCTGGTGTTATTCGCCTACCACCTTTGGTAGGAAATGATGTCTTCCATGTGATGAGCACCATGCTACACTTGTCACAAATGAAGGGATTATTTGGAGGGAAACCAAGTGAAGATGCCAATATACACCTCTATAAGTTTCTTTAAACCTACCAACACTTTAATATTACCAACATCAGCCAAGAGTCAATTCGGCTGAGGCTTTTCCCATTCTCATTAACTGGGGAAGCCACTATTTGGTTAGAAGAGTTTCTCCTGGGATCAATCACTTCATGGAAGGAGCTGATAGAGTCCTTCATGCACAGATTCTTTCCTTCCTCAGGAATGCTTCAATTGAGGGATGAAATTACCAATTTTAGACAACTCCCAGGAGAGCCACTGCATGAGGTCTGGCTCCGCTTCAAAAAGAAGGTTGCGATATGCCCCAACCATGGTTTTCCCGATGGAGTCATACTTCAATGCTTCTATTGTTCACTCCACTCAATCAACTAGATGGTGGCCAACAACCTTATTGGTGGGTCCCTTATGGACCAAACATTTGTATTGGCTAAAGCTCTTCTTGATCATATGACCAAAACAAAATAGAGCATGGCACACTAGAGATGCCTAGGTTTCCCCAAGTGTGAATATTGTAGGGAACCAAGGGCATGGTCAATATGAAGGAGATGGTTCACCTCTTAGTTATGAGGAGGAATGCAAATACATGGAAGGTCAAATGGGGGTTCTCGTCAAGTATACCAAGGTGCTAACTAAGTCCCTTGGCGCCCTTGTGATGAGAATCAAGGTTGGAGAAATCACGAAAATCAATGTTGACATGATAGAAATGATAGATGGGGAACCGAGAGCTAAATTGTGAGGGGTATCATAGAAGCTCAAATCTATACATACCTCCTCCAACACGGTTGCGGCCCAAATGCAACCATGGGTAAGTGATGTTGGCAATTCAAAAATCGAGGAGATGTTGGCTAGGGTGTTGAAAAGAGTAGATTCCACCGATAGTGGAGTGAAGGAATTAAAAGGGGAGATGTCTAACCTTGCCTAAATTGTAAGCTCCCATTCGGCCTACATCAGGCATTTAGAGGCTCAAATGACTCATCTCTCAACCCAAATGAACCCCTAGATGAAAGGAACCCTCCTGAGTGATACTATACCCAATCCTAAGAAGGATAGTCATTGCATGGCTATTGTCATGAGGAGTGGAAAAGTTGTAGCTGATGCAGGTGTTAAGGCAAAGAAAGTCGTTGATCCAAAAGCAATTGATGAAGTAAGTGATACGGTGCCGAGAGCACAAATTTGTGTTGACAATGAGAAAGAACTAGAGGAGGAAGAAATTGATGTTCCTTATGAGGATGTTGCTGCTGAGAAAGAGGGTGAGGTTCCTCCCAATACAAAAAGCCAAGAGCATAGACTTCCAACGATGTATCCTCAACGGTTAGCTAAAAAGGAGGACAACCAATATATAAAATTCATTGACATGTTCAGTAAGTTATCCATAAGTATACTGCTTGTGGATGTAATGCTCCAAATGCCTAGCTATGCCAAATTCATGAAGGAGATGTTGAAAAAGAAGAAGGTTGTGGATGTAGGCACATTGGAGGTGTTGCACCATTCTAGTACCGTGATGGAAAAAAATCTTGATCCCAAGAGAGAGAACCCATGGGTGTTCACCACTCGTTGCACCATTGGAGTGTGAATGTTCAACAAAGCGTTATGTGATCTTGGAGCAAGTATCAACATAATGCCTCTAATAATATTTCAAAAATTAGGATTGGAGAGTTCCAAGTCTAAAACAATGAGGATATTGATGGCGGGTTGTCTCTATCAAACTCCCCATAGAAGTTCTTGAGGATGTCTTAGTCTGTGTGGATAAGTTCATACTTCCAGCCAATTTGTCTTGCTAGATTGTGACATGGATGTTGAGGTGCCTGTCATATTGGGGAGACCATTGTTCGAAACAGGGAGAGAACTAGTTGATGTAGATCTGGGGGAGCTAAAGTTTAGAGCGAGGGAAAGGAAGTCACCTTCAATGGTCAACCAACGAAACACCTTGATGAATGTAAGGTGATTGTAGTCCTGATGAAGATGAGGAGCAAGGAAATGATTGTTAGGATGAAGTTGACGAGGAGGATGATCCTCTGAGTGAGTGATGCTTGGTGATTAATTCATCGAGCCAAAATGTTAAATAAGACCCTTCCTGGGAGGAAACCCAAGTGTTTTTGCAGTTAAGTGTTTTTTTTGTGTTTTTGTTGTTTTTGGTTTTGTAAGATTATTGGATGAAAGACCAAGTGAAAGAAAAATAGGGGATAAGTTTCTCATGACCTGTGAAATGTAGGTGCTAAAGCGTAAGACATAGTGCAGATGCCAGAAGGAACCAGAACTTGGAGGAAAATGAAGAGTCTCTGTGCCGCACCAACAAAATGTAGGTGTTAACTCGCGAAACACAGGTCTGACACAGAGCCAAGCCAGAATATCTGGAAAAATCTAGAAAAAAGAGATGAACAACGAGGGATCTGCGAAACACTGGTGCCAACCCGTGAAACGCAGAACTATCGCAAGTATACGACAGTGAACTAAGCAGGAAAGAGGTCACCTACACTTCGACTTGCGGTTCGCAGGTGCCTACCTACGGCTGAAAGTCTGGCGTAGGCATAGGTATAAGGTACATTTAAAAAATTTTACTGACTCATTGACCACATCCAACCCATGACCGAACCAAATATTTTAAACTTTTCCCATATCCCAAAAACCTCTATTTTCTTCACCTCTTTTGCTTCCCCATAACCCCCCTACCAACCCCTTCATCTTCCCCATTAAACTCATTTACTCCCACCTTAAAATTCTCCAATCCACTCACCTTACCTCCACCTAAAAATTCCATCTCCTTTCCCCATTTCTACCATCACTCACTACCCTCTCTAACAAAGCATAAGAAGTTCAAGTTTTGGTTTAGCTCTTTCGAAGAAAAAGTTAAATTCCTCAATTTTGATTCTTCTCTCTCTTCTCATTTGGCTTGTGTGCTTCTCATTCTTATTCACCATGATTGTTTATGATTTTGGTACAAAAGAAAGCATGCTAGTTTTTGCATTCTTCTTTACCCATGTTTTCCCCATTACCCCTTATATGTTCTTCATTCTATTGCAAGCATTGATTACTATGGGTAATGTGGGGGATGTTCAACATTGCAAAAATCATGTGGGTAGAGATTCTTATGTATTGATCTTTCATGTGTTCATATCTTGAGATGTCAGTTGGGGGTGAAATCTAACCATCCCATGTTCTTAGAATGTGTGATTTCTTCCGATGATGGATGGATTGACTACCTTCTTAAGGAAAAATTGTCATTCTTTTCTTTTGTCCTACTTATGAATGAGAAATGTGATGTTGTGAGTTAGTTGTATGAGGTGTAAAATTGAATGAAGATATTGGGTTGGATTGGGCACTAGACATTTTTCGATGATAGACGGGGTAATATCCATCATAAGTGAAGGCGTTGAGTGGTCCCAATGGTTTTATTGGTATTCTAATTAGTTGGTAAATCTTTCGGGGAAGTTTTATAACCGATAGATGGGATATGCTCATATTTGTAAAAAAATGGTAGAATTAGAGCTTGAAAAATCATTTTTTGCCACTGCCAAACACCTATGAATCGCGGATCCCTATCTGTGAAATGCAGGCTGGAGCGCAGGTGAGGGATTTAGTATCAGGTCACTGTCACCTTCCTATATTGTAACCTACATAACATGGATTGGCTCCTGCAAAATGAATGTGTAAAGTAGGAGCCATGCATTTTTGCTGCACGTTTGTCGCAGACTTGCAATGCACCTGGGAAACGCAAGTGCAGTGCAGGTGCTGCCAGCTATCATTAACTATGTTCATTTTGTTAGGCATCCAATATTTCTAATTTTTATTCCCTATCATAGCATACTTGTTTCCTTTTACTTCTCTTAAAGAAAAATACAAAAAGAGTTTGGTATATTTGTGGAACTAACATTATCTTTCAACATTATGACTTCTTCCTAACAACAAGAAAGAGGGAAGGCCCCTAAAACATCTAAAAGAAAAGGAAAGGAAAAGGCTAAGGAAACCCCAGGCCCTGCCAACACTAGGGATGACTTCCCCAACATCAATGCCAAATTCAATGAGAGGCACTGGTACATGTCCACAGAAGCTCTACCAAACTACTTCCCGATCTGGTACCTAACTTTTATTCCTCGTATTAAGCGAGGCAAGATTCCATGAAGCACAAAGGGAATGTATATGATTTCCCTTGCCTAAATTAAGTCATGATTTGAGGTGTGTAGGTGGACATCACTAGGGATGCCATCAATGCTATCTTCTAGGAGGATGAGATTGATTAGGCTCTGAGTTTGCAATGAAGGTGGCAAGCAAAGAGGATCAATTTGGCTAGGTGGCGGGCATCATCGCTAGTGGTAAACTAGTATGGGCAACCATGGGGAGTGAAATTGCAAGGCAATACATCAAATTTGAGGCCAACCTATGGCTGAAATTTGTGTGTTTTCATATCATGTCATCCAAAAATGATTAGCGGGTAAACCTTGAGGCGGCCATTCTCATTTCTTGCATCATATACCCATAAATTTTGGTGAAATGACAAGATGAAGAGAAAGGTTAGACACCAAGGTCTCTCCATGCCATACCCAGTGCTCATAAGACAACTTTTCCAGAAAGCAGGAGTCTCTTTTTTTCCAGATGAAAAGCCTAGCTCCTCTATGGGTGTGGTTGGAGTAAACAAGAAGAGGGACGCTAATGCTCCCAAAAGTAAAAGAAAGAGGCTACAAGATTGGGATGCAATCGAGGACCCAACATTTCATGAAATAGCTCAAACTTCCATGGCTCCCGAACTCAATGAGCCGAACCCCGATATGTCGGAGCATGCTTTCAGAGAAGCTCCAGTCCATGGGCCTTCACCTCCCCCTTCATCCTCTAAACCAAGTGGGATCCAAAAGATGGTGGAAATGACATAATCTCATGAAAACCAACTCCAAAGGTTGGCTCAAGACTTACATGCTCTTATCCAAAGGTCAATGAAGAATGCAATGAAGGATGTATTTGAAATCTTAACGAGCTTTAATCCCGCACGGATGTGGTTGAAGGAGTGCTCTCATCCCTTCGAGCTGATGTGAGAGAGATCAAAAACAGGGCACCCATGGATGACCCCGACATGAGCCTCCTTGACTAGGCCATAAATGCCCCATCAACAGCTTGAGGACCAATTAATGAGTTATTTGTGGGCTTTGACGAGCAAGATGGGGCCGACAAGGAGGTGAGGGTGATGAGAATGAAGAGGCTGATGATGATGTCAAAGAATAGCTGATTCAGGGAGTTCTTACCCATCTTTATTTTTTACTATGTACATTGGAGACAATGTAAATTCTTAGCTTACGGTGGGGTGTGTCTCTCTTGTTAGCTATTTATTATCTCTTGTGCCGTTGCCGAGCTTAATCTCTTATTCTGTTGATGTTTTCAATTTTGCTTAGTTGAATGAATGCCCCTCGTCAGGCTTCTTTTGCTTTTGAAAGTTGATGAATTTCGTTGTTCGGCTTGTGTTGATAATGTTGGTTGTCATTGATGGGTCAAGTTTACTTTGTCAAATGTTTAATGACCCATGTTTAAAAATTTGTCTTTATTTATAGTAGATAGAAATAAACTACAAGGTTTTTCTTTTCTATGGTTCTTTCCTAAGGAGCAAACTTTTCTTTCTTTTCTTTTGTTGTTGAACTGGGTGGTATTTCCCTATGAAAGTTCGAGAGGTAACATTCTTAAGGAAAATGCCAAGTCTAGGTGTCTTTGTAAGTATTTTGTTGCACTTTTTTTAAGAGGTACCACCGAAAAAAATTTCTTTTTTATTGGCATTGCAAATGAGTTTTTTTTTAAAAAAAAGGCACTTGAAAGTGCGAATGAGTAGTCTCTTGTCATGGATTGCTCATTCTTTGATTTTCTTTTTGACTCACATGCTAGCTTGTCTAAAGTCATACTCTTGATGTGATTTTGAAAGTATGTGAACTCCTTGGATTGTGATGCCTTTTGTGGTGAAGTCTTTAGCTGAATTCTCGGGTATGTATAATTGTCTAGAACTTGCCATAAGTGTGACTCAAGGAGAAATTCTAGATGTAGCTACACTTAGAACGTGATATTAGGCTTTCATTGGATAGCCACCTCACCCCAAATGACCTCCTTGAATATCTATCTTTACTAGCTAATGTTTGAGCCTTTAACCCTTTTCTTTGGAAACTACATTACAAGCCTATTACCATTTTGTAATCCCTCTATTGGCACCCATCCTACCTTGTTTCTAATGTTGAATGAATGAAAATATAAGGGGTTTGAAGCCCAAAGATGGGAGGAGATAAGGAAGAAATGAGGCAAAAGCTTAAGTTTGGGGGGTGCAAAAGGGAAAAATATGTAAGTTTGAATGAGGGGTAGTACCAAATTGAGGTGAAACGAATGAAATGGTTGGTTGAAAAACCTCAAGAATTATAAGAAAAAGAATTCTTGAAAGGTACTACCTCTTGCTTATATAAGGCTAATTGTGGAACTAAAGGGGTTACAAGGGTGATTCTTGATGAAAGATAACAATGATGAATAAGGAGAGCACCTGCAAAATGCAGGTGAGTACCTGCAAAGCACAAGTGCAACCGCTGAGCTCATCCAGCTTTCTCTTACCCAGAGTTGCGAGAGACTTATATCTCACGGATAGGCACCTACGAAACACAGGTGCCGCCAGTTAGTTCCATGCTGAAAACTGTAAAATTGTCCAACTCTAGCACAAGGATATTTGGGGTGCTTCTCAGGGAAAAAATGGGAATCTGTGCACGAGAAAAAGGAGCAAACTTTTCCTACTTTGTACACACCCTTGATTTTAGAAAAGCAGAGCTTTTTTTGAATATCATATTGTAGAGAGAGAAAACATAGAGAGAAATGAGAGATTTTCTTCTTCTTCTTAATGCTGTTAGGGAAAAAACCTACAATTGAAGTACATTTTGAAGCTTTAATTTCCTACTCATGATTAATGTTAATAAATATTTTATTGGTATTATTGACTTATCCTCATTCATGAGTAGCTAATATTATTACTAGGGATGTGTTCTTGATAGAGATTTAGAATGGATTGGGTGTTGTTGTTTTAGTCTTAGAATAACTTATTTTTCATGAATCTAATGCTTTCTCTATGTTTCAAATGAAATATTTATGATTACAAACATAAATTGTATTTACTTATCATGCTTTTGCTTGAGAAATAAGAGTAGGATTTTGGTGAGAAAACATTTGTGGGGAATTGAGTTTTGAAGGTGTAGGGTTGGGCTAGAGATAGCCAAGACCCATTTTCATATCTCATTCAATAGTTAAGTCTAGAAATAGCTTAACTCTTCTGTAAGTTAATATGGGTAATTTCATATGAGACCTTGGGGTTCGAGAGAACCATGTAAAATAGTACAGCCTTGTCCATGGCTATTAATGCTTGTAGTTAGTTCTTTAGACTTATCAATTAACCCTAAATCTATAGACTCCCCGTCAATAGAAAATCCCTAGTATTTTCTCTCATTGTTGCTTCAATTCACATTGCCCTATCTTTTTATTACTTTTAGAATCATATAGTGATCTTATTTTCCCCAAAAATTTACTTTATAAGTTGTTATGCAATGATTCTTGTTAGTTCCGATTGATTTACAAATTTAGTAGCAATCATTCCCCATTCCCTGTGGATTCGACACTAACTCATAGTTGGGTAAATTATATTGCATACGGCCATGTACACCCTCTCACATTGAGGAGTGAATTTGGACGTTATCAATATACTGCTCACAAGTTGGTTCGGCAACTACACATTGGAATTTCCTTATCAAACTTATAACGTCGATGAGCACATATAGTCCTCTATTCATTTGTCTTATTTTCTTGAAAACATAGAACTTATACTTTGGAACTTGGAGTTATATTTGGTAATGCTTAACATATGCATAGAGCTGAGAGCTTAACAACAAACATACAATGTATGAAACTTCTATATAATGTATAAACTCGTATTTAGTTAACTGAGTGATCTACATGAGACTTCCTCAAATTTAGGAGTTCTAAAGTTCTTTAGGTATATAACTTATATTCATACTCTTAGTCTTTAAGTTATTTCCATCAACTGTTCGGATCAACTATACTTCAACCTCTTCTTTAATCATGAAAGCTTTCTTCTCCATTCTCATACCTTATGTATTTAAGCTCGTTATCATATTTTGCTATCATAGCTACATAGTCAGTGGAAACATCTGTACGTGAAAAAGACTCTTCTTCGGACTTGAGAACTCAACTAGGAACTCAACAAGAGTTGTACATATGAACATATGACTTCAACATAATTGAAGGGATTCACTTGTATTTCATAATAGAAGGGTCGTGTATACATTAAGACCTTTCACTGAAGAGACTTATAAAAACTCGAGTTTGTAAACCTTTACACAATTTAATACCTATTTGAAATATTAGCATGATCCTCGGAATATGATTACTTGAAACATCTTACACTAGAATCACACGTTTTAGTGTAACTTATTAACATGAAGACATAGCTTACATATCGAAGATCTGGATTTCTTTAGATTAAATATTTGCATGCAATTCTTGAAGGAATGTTATAGGCAAATAATGACCTATACCCATAATTCGGGCAATATTAAGATAACTTACACAACCTTGGAATCTAACTATGGAGCCTGAGAAAGCCTAACGTCATTTTCAGAATCTTAGATGTTTTGGGGCATAGCAAAGATCTTCTCTTTAACTTAAGTTACTATTTTACAAAGGTTCGACTCTAGTTATTTCGTAGAAGGATGACACTTTTCCTAACTTGTTCACAGTCGTAAATCTTTTCATCTTAAGTTAATTATATTTTAGCTCTAGCTACCTTATTCATCTTGACTTTCTTTCTAACCACAATATGTCATTTATGCTTGAATCCTTATTCCCATGTTAACTATTTCATCAATATTTATACGTACTTACCTTATTACCTAATCACTAACTTTACTTTTTAACCATATCTAGATAGTGCTAAACATCACTCAATAATGTTTATAGTCAACTTTGGATAGTAGTTCATTACTTCACATATTACCTTAAAAGGTTGGTATTCACTCTTATCTTCCCTTTTTATTAACAGCTCAATTTAAGCTTAACAACTTAGTCGCTTCTCTCGTTAATATTTTTGCCTTAACTAACTTGTGTCACATGTCATTTGCTAACTTTAGGGAAAAGGGTCAAAGAATATCCTTTTAACCTTTAGTGCCTCAAAACATATACATATACGTGGAAATAACCATATCATGGAATCGACATTTCAAAAACTCATTTACCCTCATTAAGCTTAGCATCATTTCTTGGTAATCATTCGTTCACATGCCGTCGTCTTAGTACATTTAATAGTGTCACATAATAACCAGAACCTTAAACAAAATTGACACCATATATACATATAAATAAAGGAACAGCTCACAATGCCCACGTTGAGGGGTCGCCAAACTCAATTTACAACTACGACAACAATCATATACAATATGTCTTTCGCTTCAATTTGCTCGCATCAAACATTCCTAACAATTCAAGCTTAATGTCAAGTATTTCCAAAACTTTGGGTAGAATCATACATGTCTTAATATAGGTTTTAAAATGTAGGAATATTAGTCCTTTCAACGACTTAGATTCATGCTCGAAAAATATGGATAGGGGCGCCTATACATACCTTGGCACGTCGACTCTAACTTTCCTAAAAACCTTCCTTTCAAGCTTACACTTCAAATCTCCTTTCAAGTCCAATGTACAACCACAACAAGAAGCAAATTCACTTCACTAATATTCTGGAAAAATTGGGCAGCAACATGCCACAAGAACACACAAAAAAACAACATCACAATACTACAACATTCTTCAAGTTTTAACCTTACAAACTCATAGAAATCAAAGACAGAATTACTTACCCTTTCTTGGAGATATTATTAGATAAAGTCGGAGTAGGCTCCTACTCTTTTTCTCTACACAAAACTAGCTCAAAAACACAACAACACAACAATCAACAAGAAGACAACACACAAGCCATGACTTTCCTCCAAGATTCTATTCCCAAAACCCAAAAGAGACAAGAGTGTTGTTACTTACCTGGGATATCTTTTCACCATGTGATAGGGCTCTAAATTCTTTGAATTCTGAAAAAAATTCAAATAAACAGTGTATAAATGAGCTTTCTAGCTCAAAATTACTTTTTATAGGTGAGCTGGTCGGGCTAGGCAGTGCCCGCATGCAGTGCACCGTGCAATGTGCCCTTGCACCCACACACATGAGCGATGGATGCCTGCTACCTAGCTGTCACGGTGCACGCACGCTTGGGAACTTTCCCATCCGATAGTGTTGTCTTCAAATGAGCATAAATATTTACTATGAACTCCGATTAATAAGCAGTTTTCTCACTGAAAATTAGATTCAAAGAACTTTAATTTGATAGGTCGTACACCACCTAAATCCACGTATATTAGGAGATATGGTCCTTCAAAGTCATGCCACACATTGAATCACTTAAAGTGACACTCCCCAAGATACTCCTTATCGTATACAATTCATATACTTCTTTTTCCTTAACATAATCATGAAATTACCATAATTACTTGACGTCAACATACTTATGACACTTTCAAATGTCAAAAATATTTTAGGGTGTAATAACTCCCAACTAAAGATATACATATATACATGTATATTTTCAGAGATTAGTTTGCTGCACAATGTTACTGCATAACTACTTTTATACATCTTTCAAACTAGTGTTTTATGCATCATTAAGAGTTTAGATACAATAAGTTTATCCTTTCAGTTCAGATATTCTTGCTTAACTATTCTTCCATTCATCCATTTTACATGTCATACATTCAACGTACTAACACCTTTTGGTGCTGCATCTTATTATGATGTAGATTCAGGTAAACAGGATCAGTTGCGAATGCTTCACTATGATGTCACTTCATTCAACTATTGGTGAATCCTCCTACTTTTAGAGAGTCCTAGACATACTTCGGTTTTGGTTTTATTTTTAGTAGAGCTTAAGGTAATCGTGGGAGCTTTGTCTCGGCACCTATCTTTAGATATTAGGGGCTTCATAGATTAGTTAGAGTTGGGTCATAACTGTTACTTTCTAACATTGTTTTTAGTTCGGCTAATAAATCTTATTTATTAAATTGTGCTCATTACAATTATTACTTCTGCTATACTTTATTTTGAATCTCAACTAGTAGTAAGTTAGGCCAATGGTTCTCTTGGATCATAAGGTGGTCTAAATGCCGGTCACACCTAGGGTGTAGGCTCGGGGCGTGATATTTATTTTATTAGTGATCTATTTTGGAGATTTTCATGAAAAACTAACAATTAAGTTCATCTAAATATCACGCTAAATCCTCTCGGACTTTAGGTGTTTAACTTTTTCCCTCGTTATTAGTTTTGAACTGACTATCCTCGGTTAGAGCTCAAGTTAATTTGATGAAGGTTGGTAGCCTCAAATTTCCATTATTAATCTCTTTTCCTAACTTCAACCTCTTTGGTCAAGAAAGTTGATGATCCATACGAGTTTTAACATTTGCAACCACTAAAAGAAGATTAAAATGAAGAGAATAATGCTATAATCATATTCATTGTTGTAGAATCACTATTTTAGTTTACCTGCGTCCGTTAACCCATCATGATTCCCACAACCTTAGCTATATAGATTATCTACTCATGTTTAAAGAACAATAACAAGATATGAATACAAAATCATAATGATTACTTAAAATAAGATGAAACTGTTCAAACAAATCATGATAAGCAAAGTAGAATCACAAGAATTCATTGTTTTTCTCTCAATAATCATATGGAATTATACACTTCACAACTTGAATTAATATGTGAATGCATATCTCTATGCATTAATATACGTTTCTCCCTAATAAAAATGTCCCGGGGTAATTTATAATAGTGGAATAGGTTTACATCTCTCCTGTATTGACTAGGATTTGACTTGAAAGAGCCTTGCCAATTTACGTAGGTATGCATTTTGGACTCTAAAGCAGAGTTTGAGCTCTATGTCGTGGACCCCATACCGGAGTTTGAGCTCCCGCCTTGCAGACCACCTTTTTCCATGGTAATTATTCTCTTTTAAGTCTCTTGTTATCTACAGTTGCTTCTTTCGACTATTTGGGTTAAATCTTGGAACATTTTAACCTGTAGACATCTAATGATGTATGTTAGTTCAATAGAAAGAGTAAAACATAAAATCAAAGAAATACACATGACTTTTGTTCTTAATATATAGCTAAATATAGGCAAAATATGGTCTTTTAGCACGTAAATATTCCCGAGATCAAACATCATTAAGAAATCAGTAGTTGAATAATTGGAATTCTTCTTTTTGTTTCATACATTGGCTAGTACCTACAACAAATTTTGGCTGGGCCTCAGATGCCTCAACCTTTTTATTTAACTAAGCTTGCTAGTCGTGGATATCTAGGCCAAATTGGTCTATCTCTTATCTGATCTTTAGTCTCCCTTCTATTAGTTATTTAGTCATGTTCATAAGACCATCACAGAGAAACTCATGAAATTCTATTTGTTGAGATGGTTCCTCGAGCTAAGGTGTACTCACTATCTCTCTTTTATCAAAATTATCTTCTTCTAAGAACTCACTCTTTTCTTCTATTTGAGGTTCCTCTTGAGTATTGGCTTAGATCGTGACTTGAAAATCATAAAAAGTTTCAACCATCTCCGTGATCTTGGCACTCAACCACACAGAGGATTCTCCTAGGGAGATCATGGGTTTTCACATTTCTGTTTGTTTCTACTCCATTGATGCTTGGTGCTCCACTATCTAATTCATCATATCAATACATCAAGATTCCTATTTCATATCCATCACTTCATTATTCTTGTCATCCTCACAACCAATAGAAGAATCATAAAGGGGGCTGGGGGATGGAGAGTAAGAGTTAGGGCAACCATTCCAATGATGATCCTGATGATTATATATATTACAAATATTTCTCATGAAGGATTGGGAATGTAACACCTAAAGTCTCGAAATGGCACCTTGAAGGAACAAGATTTAATAGCAGTAGGTTTGGTACAGGGGCAACGGAGGAGTTCGACCACCAGTTAGGTGGGCAACAGACCATCGTTTGTGGCATTGTGAGTTGATGGCGAGGATGATGACCCGTCAGGCTAGTGACAGACCATCGCATATTCTATCGTATGAGGTCTCGGTGTTCCAAGTGTGATGGTGACTCAAAGGACTGTCAAGGGAGTGAGACGGCCCGTTGCTTCCACTATTGTTAAGAAGGCAGTTAGGACCCCCTCTTGGATATGGACCGATGGTATGAGCGACGGACCGTCGAGCTTGTGAAGGCCCGTCACGGCCACCGTCGAGCAGTTTAGTGATTTAGTCTAGCTGATATTCCATGGGCAGTTTTGTAATTGCTTAAGATTCTAATCCCTAAGTGACATCATTTTGAGCTTCTTA
This sequence comes from Datura stramonium, assembly GCA_018107945.1. Lineage (NCBI taxonomy): Eukaryota > Viridiplantae > Streptophyta > Magnoliopsida > Solanales > Solanaceae > Datura > Datura stramonium. Next base: position 106,778 of record JACEIK010003307.1, on the reverse strand, counting down.
AAGAGTTTATTGAGAGGTTTAACCTAGAGTAATCCCTCATTCTTTCAAAACAATAGTGAATTGAAGATCCTCCCTCAAGATCAAGGCTAGGATTCTTCCTTGAATTCTCTTCCAATCATCTTGGGTTTTCAAGATATGTTTAAGAGTCAATTTACCCATGTATGTTGGGTCATGAATGGGGGAATTCTTCTATATTCATGTATAATTTCATCCCTAATCTATGATTAAGTCTCAAATCATGTGATGTTGAAATCCTAGGGTTTTACCCAATTTTCATGAAATCTTCCATGTTATCTCTATGGGTTTAATCCTCTCATGTTTCAATTGATGTTTTATGGCTCTTAGGGCAGATTTAACCCTCAATTTACTTCCTAATACATGATTTCAAGTTTATGAGGATTATGCCCTATTATGCATGATTTATGAATTTCAAGCTTATGAGTTCATGATTTCAAGTATGATGAATTATCAAGCATGCAGGAATATATATATGGAATCTTATGCTTATGATTTATAATTTCAAGTTATGAAGTTTTACTAAAGCATGAATGATCTTTATAAAATTCAAGTTTATGTTTATGTGTATCATTATAAGGATCTCCCATTGTTCCTCATGTTTTTAGTTACTTATGTTCATGACTAATGATATTATGTCTTATACCATATTTGACCTATTGTATAGTTTGATCTTTCACTTATGATTTCAAGCATGACACTATAAAATCTCTTTTTCTAAACCTTGGGTCATTATATTTAGTTTATGATGAATATCTCATGATCATGATTACTTCGAGAATATGGCTTTTAGCATGTTTTCCATACTCTCATGTTCTATCATGATTTATGTTTATATTTTCAGATTAACTTTTTCCTGGAAGGTTTTACTTTTTATACTTACTCAATACATTCAAAGTACTGACTACATACTGTATGCTACATTGCCTCATGATATAGGTCCGGGTGATTAGTCTCAGCTCCGATGTTAGCTCGCTCCCTCTCAGTCCAGCCTTATTTCAGTTTTGCTAAGTCCTCATGATCCAAAAATGTTAGTTTTTATTCCATACCTTTATTTACGTCTTTTAGTTTTAGACTTAACGAGCTAGTTGGGGGTGTTGTCACATCCGATCATCTTATGTATAGAGGCTTTTAGACAGTTATGTACTAGATGGTTCAGCGTTGTGACTTGTCGTTCTTGTTCATTCTTTACATTATTTGATCTCCCGCTTATCCATGTTTATGATTCATGTATGCTTTAGTTATTCTCTTATTTATGTTATGTATATGTCATGGGTTAGCTTGGAGCTATACGTGGTTCTAGGTCCTGTGTCTCGATACGAGGTCTCATCTCAGGTCGTGACAAACTTGTTATCAGAGAATAAGGTTTAGGTGTGTCCTAGGGTGTCTCAAAGCCGCGTTAAGTAGATTCTTTTCCATGAGTGTAAAGCACGAAACACTTATGGGGAAAAGGCAATGAGATATTTTAGGAAACTTTTCTTTCATGATCTATATCATGCGATAGAGTACATCTCTATTCCTCTAATTTGTTCTATATGCGTTTTCAGAAATATGCCTCCCCGCTGAGTTAATGGAAGAAGAAACGGTAATGGCAATGGCCATGGAAATGGAAATGGATATGGGCATCAGCCTGCCCCACCAGCTTTAGCGGATCCCTTTCTTGAGCAGGTTACTCATGCTTAGTTCAAGGCCGCTTTAAGATGTTGCCTCAGGCTATCATAGGCTAGGTCAACCAGCAGGCAGTGGCCTATGTCCGCCAAAATGGGAACGTGGCAGTGGCGAGAGTTCAAGACTTCCTCAGGATGAACCCACTTGAGGCTCTTGGGTCAAAGGTGGATGAGGAACCATATGAGTTCATAGAGGTGGTTTAGAAGATCACCGAGAGTATGAGGGTAACTGGAGAGGAGAGAACAGACTTAGCATCCTATCAGCTGAAGGGGGTTGCTCATGTGTGGTTCCAATAGTGGAATGAGAGCAGGGGAGCTGGTGCGGTTCCCGTTGGTTGAGATAGTTTGTTACTATTTTCTTGGACAAATTCTTTCCTTGAGAGTTGAGGGAGGCAATGACAATCGATTTTGTCAATATGAAGTAGAACAATCCAGGAGTATGCCATGGAGTTTACCCGATCGTCCAAGTATGCACCGGAGACGGTGGCCAATCCGTGGGCTCGTATGAGCAGGTTCATGAATGGATGGTAGATTCATTAGTCAAGGAGTATAGGACTTCCATGCTGATTAATGATATAGATATCTCCCGACTAATCATATACGCCCAGTAGATAGAGGCAGAGAAGATGAAAGAGAAGGAGAGAGAGGCCAACAGGGCCAGGACAGGGAGTTATGGCACTCCCAGTAGAAATCAGGGGGAGGACATTGCCCAATTTCTCATAAGAGGTTATCAGCTCCAGCTCCATCATCAGCCAGTGTTCCGTCTGGACGCAAATATGAATAGAGGGGTAGAGCATCAGGTTCTAGAGGCCAGGGGAGCATGGAAGGGGAGCGTACTTTTCCAGCCTATGCGAAGTGTGGTAAGAACCACCCTGGTCGATGCATAGTTGGCTTAGATGCTTGTTTCAGGTGTGGTAAACTTGGACACAGACTCAAGGATTGCCCATCCGCCAGATAGGGCGACGGTGGAGTCCGTGCTCCAGCCACCAGTTCAGCAGCTCCCACAACTCGCCCATTTTAGCAGGGCGCATCTTCTAGTGCAGGTGGCGGCCAGCACTAGACTAGGTTCTATGCACTATCATCTCGACAGGAGTAGGAGGTCTCACCTAATATGGTCACTAGTATGTTACGAGTATTCCATCGTGATATTTCTGCATCGTTAAACCTAGGGGTTACTTTATCTTTCATGAATCCTTATATTACTGTTAGTTTCTATGTTAGTCCCAAAGTCCTGTCAGAACCCTTCTCAGTCTCTACTCCTGTTAGTGAGTCCGTTTTAGCTCGATGGCTATACATGAATTTCCCAATCACGATTCTTTAAAAGTCACCTCAACTGACTTAGTAGAGTTAGATATGACTGACTTTGATGTTATATTCAGTATGGATGGTGGTTACATGCTTGTTATACTTCAGTCAATTGTAGAACCCGTACGGTAGAGTTTAATTTTCTAGGTAAACCAGTCTTAGAGTGAAAGGATAGTTCGGCTATGCCTGTAGGTCGCTTTATTTCCTACCTTAAAGCCAGGAAGATGATCTCCAAGGGTTATATGTACCATCTAGTTCGGGTCAAGGATTCTACATCCGAGACCCTGACTCTTCATTCAGTTCCCATTGTGTGTGAGTATATGAAGGTTTTTCGGATGATCTACTATGAGTCCCTATTGAGCAGGAGATTCAATTTGGTATTGACCTTCTCCCTGATACATAGCCAATATAATTCCTCCTTACAGAATGGCTCCAGCAATGCTAAAGGAGTTGAAAGAGAAGTTGATGGATCTTTTAGATAAGGGTTTCATCAGGCTTAGTAAGTCCCTATGGGGTGCCCCAGTTCTCTTTGTTCAGAAGAAAGATGATTCCCTTAGAATGTGCATTGATTATTAGCAATTGAACAAGATCAAAATCAAGAATAAGTATCCCATCCCTAGGATTGATTACCTTTTTTACCATCTTCAGGGTGCTAAGTGCTTTTCAAAGATAGACCTTAGATCCGACTATCACCAGCTTAGCGTTAGGGGAGTGACATTCCGAAGACAACTTTCAGGACTCGGTATGGTAAATATGAGTTTGTAGTTATGTTTTTTGGACTAACGAATGCTCCCAAAGCTTTTATGGACTTTATGAATGGGGTGTTCAAGAAGTATTTGGATATATTCATGATTGTCTTCCTAGATGATATTCTTGTATATTCTCAGAGCGAGGAGGAGCATGCCACTCATTTGAGGATTGTGTTATAGACTCTCAAGGATCACCAGCTGTTTGCTAAATTCAATAAGTGTGTGTTTTGGCTAAAGTCAGTAGCATCTTAGGTCATGTGGTGTGTAGTAAGGGTGTGTAGGTGGACTCTCACAAGATAGAGGCGGTGAAGAATTTTCCTAGACCTATCAGTCCTATTGATATTAGGAGCTTTTTAGGTTTAACTGGATACTACAGGAGGTTTATAGAGGGATTTTCATCTATTGCAGCACTGTTGACTAAGTTGACCCAGAAAAGGTCAAATTCCAATGGTCTGATGCTTGTGAGAAGAGTTTTCAGGAGTTAAAGACTCGACTGACATCAGCCCCAGCACTGACCCTACCGGAGGGCGCGGATGGTTTCGTTGTGTATTGTGATGCCTCTAGGGTTGGTATTGGTTGTGGGTTGATGCAAAATTTTAAGGTTATTGCATATTCCTCGAGATAGCTTAAGACTCATGAGAAGATTATCTGACGCATGACCTTGAATTGGCAACTGCGGTGTTTGCTTTAAAGATTTGGAGGCACTATTTGTATGGGGTGGGTGTGGATGTGTTCACGGACCTCAAGAGCCTTCAGTACATATTTATCTAGGAGGAGTTGAATTTGTGGAAAAGGAGATGGCTAGAGCTCCTAAAAAATTACGACATGAGTTTCCTTTATCATACGGGCAAGGACAATGTAGTGGCGGATGCTCTTAGTAGGTTGTCCGTGGAGAGTGTGTCCTATGTTGAGGATGGGAGGAAGGAATTGGTGAAGGATGTCCACAGGCTTGCTCGTTTAGGAGTTTTCCTTACAGATTCCATGAAGGGTGGTTTTATTGTTCAGAATGGGTCAGAATCTTCATTGGTGATGGAAGTTAAATCAAGTCAAGATGAGGATCCCATTCTAGTAAAGTTGAAGGAAGCAGTCCAAAATCAGAAGGTGGAGGTTTTCTCCCAAGGGCGAGATGGTGTACTCCAATATCAGGGTCAATTATAGTTTCTTGCCGTGGATGACTTGAGGGGGCGGATGTGGCACGAGGCTCATGGCTCTCAGTACTCTATCCATCCAGGTGCCACCAAGATGTACCATGATTTATGAGAAGTCTATTGGTGGAATGGCATGAAGAAGGACATAGCGGAGTTTGTGGCAAGTGTTCAAATTGCTAGTACATGAAGGTTGAGCATCAAAGACCTGGGGGTATGCTTTAGGAAATTAAGATTCCTACATGGAATTGGGAAGAGATCAATATGGACTTCATTATAGAGTTTCCTCGTACACGCAAACAGTTTGACTCTATACGGGTTATTGTGGACAGGTTGACCGAATCAGCCCATTTCCTATCGGTCGAAACTGTAGATTCAGTCGAGGATTATGCTAGACTCTACATTCGGGAGCTTTTTCAGTTTCATGGAGTCCCTTTGTCCATCATCTTAGATAGGGGTACTGAGTTCACCTCTTAGTTTTGGAGATAGTTTTAGAAGGGCCTTGGTATTCAGGTAAAGCTTGGCACAATTTTTCACCCACAGACAGATAGTCCGGCTAAGCGGTCCATTCACACTCTTGAGGACATGTTCAGAGCATGTGTTACTTATTTCAAGGGTAGTTTTGATGATTACTTGCCTCTCATCGAGTTTGCTTACAATAATAGTTATCACTCCAGTATTCAGATGACTCCGTTTAAGGCTCTTTACTAGCGGAGGTGCAGATAGCTTATTGGATGGTTTGAGGTAGGTTTGGATACGTTGGTTGGGCCAGATTTTGTTCATGAAGCTATGGAGAAAGTTTAGCTCATTAAGGAGAGGCTGAAAATAGCTCAGAGTTATTAGAAATCAGGAGAGAACTTGAATTTGAGGTCGATTATTGGGTGTTTCTAAAGGTGTCTCACATGAAAGGAGTTATGAGATTTTTTAAGAGAGGGAAGGTTAGTCCCCAGTATATTAGTCCTTATAGGATTTTGAGGCGAGTTGGCAATGTGGCATATAAGTTGGAGCTACCAACAAAGTTAGCTTTCATGCATTCAGTTTTCCATATATCCCTGTTGAAAAAGTGTATTGGTGACCTAGCCTTAGTTGTTCCGTTAAAGAGCAATCACGACCCGAGTATGGGCCCTAGACCGAGATACAGGACCTAGAACCACGAATGGCTCCAAGCTAACCCATGGTATATACATAGAATAACGTAAGAGTGTAATCAAGCGAAAATCAACATAAGAATTAATAAGCGGAAGACTAAATATGATAAAGCGTATATCAAGCAATAATATCACAATGTTGAATCACTGAACATATTAAGTCTATGTCTGAAAAGCCTCTACTGTTTGATGAGATGCTAGGACAAACCCCCAACTAACTATATGACTAAAACTAAACTTACATAACAATCTAACTAAATGAATATCCTCAGAAGATGAGGACTCACCAACAGGGGGACTGAACTGGACTGATATGGCAGCAGGACTAATGGCACAACTGAGTCTGATCACCAGAACCTATATCATGAAACGATATAGCATAGAGTATGCAGTTGGTACTTTGAAAGTATTGAGTATACGAGGTAAGTAAAATAAGCTAATAAAATGCATTAAGAGTTCATGAGAGTAGGACATTTCAATATAAAATAATAATCATAATTTAAACATGAGGGCTCAAGGTTTTCAAAATCATTCATAAGATAGACATAAAAATGTTCGTAAGAGAAATCTTGTAAAACATAAATTGAACCAAATTATCATAATCGCAAACATGTATAAATCATAAGGAACAGTGGGAGGATTCATCATAAGAGACACCATCATGATAGAGCTTACATGATGCCCCCAATATCTCGCTTAAGTGGGCAGAGCTGCCCTAAGCTTACCAAAGAAAGGGACGAAAACATGGTGTGATATCACTAAGGAGACCCCCTAGGGTTTAACATGAATATATCCTATGTTGGCATGTAGTTCTTAGGCCTGGGTTCCCGAAACCCCCGACCTACTCGGTGATAGATACTACTCGAAAAATAATGCACATGGCCTATATTGTAATCATGAAGCATACTTGAAGTGCATTGGCTTTTTAAAATCATAAGATACATGAACATGCTTGAAATACATGAACTATCCATGAAAGAGGCCTGTGAGTCTGTCATAAATATAAACATGATACTTGTAAATGTTATATATACTTGAGAAATTCATCATATTTGAAATTCATAAATTCATGAAGGGTACTCGTAAAAATCATCCATCATGATCGTAATACATAACTTAAAACTTGAGAGTTGATATCATAAGAAAATCATGGGATTTCATTAGAAAGATATTTAACCCTAGAAGTTCATAATCATGCTTGTAGTTTAGGAATCGGAATTTCATAGAAGGCTTAATAGGAATATAAAACCCTAATCCTAAAATCATCAATTTGATCAAGATAGCTAATTCCATAGATGAATCATGGAGGAATTTAACAACACCCAACCTAACCCTAGAATTTCGAATTTAGGGCATGGGGAATGAGAGATCATGATCTCAATTGGAGAAGGGGTATGAGGGTGGAAGAACCCCTCATGGAAAATTCCCACATACCTTGGTTCACTAATTTCTTGACTAGGCTTGAAATCCAAAGAGAATTTGAGAAGATGAGAGTGAAGAACCCTAGCTTGTTCTTTTGAGCCATGAGAGATTTTGATCTTCAAATTAGAGTGTTAGGTATAGAATTAATGAGAGTTCTAGGGTGAATATTCCACTTAAATCACTCTTTCCCAAGCTTAAAATTGACTTCGTTTAGGAGTTAGGAGCTGGAGAAATTATGAAAACACCCTTAATGAACCAACTGGAAAAATCACCCTACCAGTCCCAACGATGGACTGGACGATTCATTAGGGGTCATGACGGGTCGTCCCCTGACCCGTTGCCGCCAACAACTTCTTCTCATTCTCTGATCCTTCCCACCAAACAAGTAACTTAACGATTCATTAGGGACTTGATGACTCGATCCGTTCTGAACACTAGAAAATCCAATCTTTACCACCACTGCACACTCAATGGGTCAGACAATGACTCATCGGGAGCCTTAATAACTTATCATTCCTACTCGTCATGACATCTAAAAAATAACTTCTTTTCCAACTTAGAACCACTTAATGTGTCATTTAACGATTCCTCAACTGACTTCATGACTCACCTGACGTATCATTTTGTGACCTGGCACAGATTTTCATATTTTCTCTAATTCAACCCTCGGGTCTCGTCTTAGGGACTTTTAGGGTGTTACATTATGTCCCCCTTGGGAAATTTCCTCCTCAAATGTAGATTAAGCATATTGAAAGTCTGGGGAAGGGAACTGCAATCCCAAAACCAAACAACTATAGTTGAAAACTGACGGAGTGACTGACTCCGAACTGATATACATGACTGAACTTAATCATGAAACATACATGCATGCAATTACATGAAAGAACTTAGATACATGAACTTGACATGAAACTAAATAGTGTTCTAAGGAGGAAACTGATATCTCATGATGGAAGTTAGCCGGAACGGAAAAGATGTGGGTATTTAGCCATCATATCCGCTTCGGCTTCTAACATAGCTCCCTCAAAAAGCTGATTTTCTCTACAACACCCTCACTGAAGCTACTTCCTTATTTCTCAAATACAAACCTGACGATCAAGGATCTCAACTAGAACCTCCTCATAGGTAAGGCTATCCTTCACACCTATGTTCTCCACTAGAAAAACTATGGGCCAGGTCACCAATGCATTTCTTCAACAACAAAACATGGAAAACTGGATGCACCGAAGCTAACTCTATTGGTAGCTCCAACTCATATGCCACCTTGCCAGCTTGCCTCAAAATCCTATAAGGATCAACATATCAGGGACTGAGCTTCCCTTTCTTTCCAAAACATATCACTCCCTTCATGGGAGACACCTTTAGAAATACCCAATCATCAACCTCAAATTCAAGCTCCCTTTGCCTAACATCCTGCGTAAGATTTTTAAAAACTTTGAGTTATTTTCAGTCTTTCTCTAATAAGCTAAACTTTCTCCATAGCCTCTAATAAAACTCAAATCACACTCCTGTAAAAAGTATGACGTGGACGTTGTCAATATATAACCCAACCATGTTTTGGGTCGATCCTACAGGGAATATGGTCAAGATATAGAATATTGTAGGTATTTAAGCTTTAATTATGTTATATCCAAAAGTGAGTGTCTATAAAAGCAATTATAAGATAATAGCTAGAATCGGTTGTTGTTTATCAAGATTTGAAATTAACTAGGGTAAGTGTTCCCCATGGATTCATAACTACTTCGGGTTTTACACTTATAATCTATCCCAATACTTTACTTGTAGAACTGATAACCAGACTTCAACCAAATGACTGTTTCGTCCCTATTAGATGACTATACTCTATCATCGATTTATGTCTCATGAGTGATTTCAATTCAACCGTTATCACTTTGTTCCAAATTAACTATCCTGCGACCTAGCTCAAGTCATACAATGACCCGTATAAATCAAGGCTTTGTTGTGATTCTATTTTCCTAATCACTAGTTCTCTAAGTTCAAGCAAGTAAAGAATTTGGGAAGTCTTAACGTTGCGCTTCACTTAAGAAACATTAACGAAGAAGAGAATATAATACAAATGTTTAGGATTGGTTTAGAATCACTTCTTGTAACCCTAGTTTGCTAAGTCATCATGGTTTCTACAACCCTAGTTATTGAGGTTTTAGCCTCTCATGATTGTAAGATTGTTATTAGAATTCAATGAAAAACACATAATTGAATACTTACAATGATAATTTAAAGAAAACCTGCTTGATTGTTGCAAATTTATGAAGAATAATTCAAGAAGAAGGAAGAAAATCAAAGTAAGAAGATCTCCAAAACTTGAATTAAAGTTAACAACAACTTGTCTCTCAATGTAAGAAAAACTTAATGTTCGACTCTCCCTACTAAAAAGAACCTAAAAACTATTTATACAAATAATTGGAACCTTATCCTAAATAAATAGGGAAACTACCAAAGACTGTTGCCGCCTTCACTTACGACCCGTAACAGGAGTACAGCTCATACCTTGACTTGTACGTTGGCTAGCTTCTGCTGACTCTGGCTAAGTGTTGAGACATGGTACAACTCATACCAAGAACCTACGAGTTGTACCTTTTTCCCATGGTTTTAACTTGCACTTTCTGGCATCCTTTCTTAACTTCCACGGATGGCTTGGTACGACTTGTACCTCAGTTCCATGATCCGTGACTCCTTCTCATACCTTGAGTCCTGCCAGTCTTCTCTTATTATGAGCTTTTCCATGGTTCCTTGGTACGGATCATAGGTAGGTATTATGACTCGTGGTTGCTACCCATACCAGGACACTTGGCCTGTGCAAACCTCCTGGAATCTTCTACAACTGCTATGGTACGGCTCGTACCAGGATGGTACGACTCGTACCATGAGCCGCAACATACCTTTTCCTCACACTTTGGTCCTGGAACTTTCCATGACTCTCAGTATGGCTCGTACTGAGGTTCTTTCTTAGATACTTTTCTACATTTTTCTCCATCTTTTGCACAATTCATCTCCAACAACTATTTTCCCTGAAAACTAAGTAAAAGTGCCTCATATCCATATAAACACACCAAAGTCCGTGCTAGTTTTCTCAATTTTAAGCGTCGTAAGTGTTGTAAACCCACAACATATCAACACCCTCAACTTAAGACTTTTGCATGTCCTCAGGAAAAGAAAACAAAAACTAAAAATTGCGCTTAACTAGAAGGTAAACCTATAATACCTTCACCCAACACAACAAAATTTGCACTATAAATCACAATCAACTATTGACCCCTTTTTCACTCAAATGGAGTCAGCTATGCACACATATAACCTCAATCAATTACATACAGGGATCAAAATATGGCATCCAACTATTAGGAGAGAATTAAGCTATCACCAATGTTATTTACATAGACAATTGGTAAAAGACAATACAGACCAAGTACCCTCACAACAAATGAAGTTTCCACCACTCGCAGATATATAAACTGGTAAACTTGAGACTAAACAAGTGGTCACTCTCCTAAAGAAGTTCCAAATACTGCACATCAGATACCATAGGCTTGCCCTAATTTTCTCTACTTTGGCTCATCCGACAGTTAAACTAGGATCACTATAGGACTTTGTTTGGATTTTTATGTAGGCTTCAGGCTAGGTATGGTAAATATAGAATTAAGTGACTAAACCCTCCTTAGAACTACATACTTGTGGCTCCACTTTACATTTTTATCCCATTTTTCACTTTTTCAACTTTTTCCTTCCTTTTCTCAATTTACATGCAATATGTGTGTGTGGTATGTTTTTCTTAACTCTTTCATTTCTTTTTCTCTTGTATTTTCTTTTATTTTCATTTTTTAAGCTCTTTTTTCTTTCTTTTGTTGTCATACAACACCTTACCCTTATTTAACCTTTTCCCTTTCTTTTCATTTTCTACCTATCCAAAATCTATGCACCCCTACTATAGCACCCTCAACTTAGGCATTTTGCCTGAGTTGAGGTTCACAATGTCATAGGAGGGACAAAGGCCAAAACAAGTTCATTATAAACAATGGGTAAGGTGAATGGCTAATCAAAGAAGAATGGCCAATATAAGGCTCAAAATCGGGATCAAGGGATTCATCATCGTTTGGTAGGATCATTTAAGCTAAATTGGCTAAAGTCAATAATGTCCTGTTATCATCTCCAACCAACTACCCTAAACCCTATGCAAAGACCAACCGGGCAAGTTCTAGATCCTCAATGTAGTATTGAACGGCTAAGATACAACTACTTAGGCTCATATTTAAATGCCATATAAAGATCACAGAAGTTATGCAACTACAATTCACTACACAACTAACATCAAAAAAAATTAAATAGGGTGAATTTCTCCAAAAACATTGAACTAGTGCATTTATTGGCTGCAAAGTAATCCTAAGCTACTTTTAAATAAACAAAAACAACCAAAACAAGCAGGTTCTACTAGATAGCATGTCCGAGGGAAACAACACACGACAAGAAAAACCCTCAGATGAATCAAAATTCCAAAAAATACAAGTACACCCCCTTTGAAAAACATGATTCGTCCAGCATAAAATATGTATGAACAAGGGAAAGGGACATACCTATGGCTACTCAAACATCAGCTTTCATGGGTTGCCTCCCATGCAGCGCCTGATTTAACATCGTGGCACAACTCAAGTCTCTTGACTACTCAAAATTCATCAAGAAACTCAGAATCATCATCGATTACTGAGACAATCCTGAACTCATTGGGTTGCTTCATTGACTGGCAGACGTTAAAATTGACCTCTTCTTTATTTAGCCTGAACTTTAGTTGGCCAACTTCCACATCTACTAAGGCTCTCCCAATGGCCAGGAATGGTCTCCCTAAGATAATTGGGACCTCAAAATCAACCTCGTAATCTAGGAGTACAAAGTCCACTGGGAAGACGAAATGGTCCACCTTGACAAAGCACATCAACTAAGATCCCCGCTGGCCTTTTAATTGTACGGTCCACCACCAATAGCCGCATTGATGTCAGTGTGGGGGCACCCAAGCCCAGCTATTTGAATACAGCTAATGGAATCAGGTTGATGCTTGCTCCTAAATCACAAAGTGCCTTTGCAAACTCAAAATCACCAATCGTACACGAAATGGTAAAGGCACCTGGATCCTCCTTCTTTTGATCAAGGACCCGTGAAGCTATGGCACAGCAATGATGCAAGTTACCTACTGGGTCATAGCTCACGGACCACATCTTTGGCACTAGGTCCTTCATGAACTTGGAATATCCAGGCATTTGCTCCAATGGTTCGACCAATGGTATGTTTACAGATAACTGTTTAAGCATAGAAAGAAATTTCTGAAACTTACCATCTTCTTCCTTCTTCTTCAACCTTTGAGGGAATGATGGTGGTGGTCGAGGGATAGTCTTATAAATTTTCATTCCCCCTTACTTATTACCATTATCAACTTTGGACTCCTTTGCACCAGTTGGAGCCTCAGTCAAATCATCCTCACCTGTGAGCTCATGCTCAACAACCTCATCTTCCTCACCAAACTCAATCTCTTTTTGTCTTTCCATCTTAACTACAACCAGTAGAGGGGAGTCAACTGTGACCTTTCCACTCCTAGTCATCACAACCATACAATGACTATCATTCTTTGGATTCTGCACTGTGTTGCTAGAAAGTGTTCCCATCTGCCTCTGGTTTAGGGTAGCAGACACCTGACCAAGCTATTGCTCAATCTATTTGATTGCAGTGGCAAGCGATTCAACTTTATGGTTCATACCCGATATATCCCCCCAATGTCTCTCAGTTGATCATCCACGGACTTTACCTTTTTGAGCATCTCAACCATCATGCGCTCCAATCTTGAGGGTCCATCCTCATCCTCACGTGCATTAGGAGGAACACACAAACCTTTGTGGTCATTGCGATAACCATCATTCTTTCTCCATTGTCCCTCTCTATAATGCCCCGGAAACCCTGAGATCAGACTCGGGAGTTGAAATGGAGAAAACAGGGAATTCTACACCAGGTCATAGAATGAGTCATTCTGCGATGAGGGGTAGACCACAAGTCGTAAAGTGACTCGTGGTGAGGTTCTAGACTTGAGTTTGGAAATTTGTTATTTGGGATCACCACGGGCATGACCACGAGTTGTGTTCAGGCCCCACGGCTTGTTGAGTCAGCCGTGGTCAGGATTGGCTAAAGTTGTTGATTTTTGGGTAGTGAAGACCACAAGTCATAGTCACCAGTAACGATTCGTGCAATTTTTCGTGATGAGTCCTGGGGAAATGTTTGCAGTGTACTCATTGATTGGTAGACATGAGTCATGGCCTTGGACGACGACTCGCCCAGTACCTCGGGGGGACTAGCAGTCAGTTATTTGTTGTGAATTTAGTAAGGGCTTATCCATAATTCCTATGAACCTAAGGCCTAAAATATGTAATTTTAAGCTATGAACATTGAGTATTAAGAGGGTCAAGTTCATTCTAGACTATTCCTATTCATGCATTCAAACTTAGAGATCTAAGGAGGTGATCAAGCGTAATTCCTTCAAGTTTTTCCTTAATTCATCATTGGGCAATCAAGGGATTGGTGAAATCAATCTATCTCACATATGTAGGGTTATGAATAGGCGAATTTGTTTACACCCATTCCCAATCTCTCCCTAATTCATAAAATTCTATTGATAATTCTATGGAGTTTTATCCCAATTCTTATGAAATCCTTATGATCTACCTATGGGTTAATTCCTCTCATGTATAAATTCACATTTTACCATTCCTGGGAAGATTTTACAACTACTTCAATTATAAACTTATGAAATTAAATCTCAACAAAACTATGCCCAATTATGCATGTTTTATGGAAGTACAATTTATGATTCTACTTTGATGTTGATGTTCATTAACCCATTATGATTTATGACTTATGATTTGATTTCTCTCAAATTCTCATCATGAATTTATGAATATGAAGTATATACATGTTTACAAGTATGGGTGAACGTCATGATTTATGATTTATGATTTATGGCCAACTCAGGGGCCTTATTTCATGGCTAGTTCATGTATTTTCAAGCATTCTTTTGATTATCATGTTTTAACTAGTCCATGAATTGCATTTATATTATCCTATGAGCACTATATATGTTTTGGGAGTAGTATTTAATACCGAGTAGGTTTGGGGCCCAAGTTATTCCCCGAGTCTCCGAACTACGTGCCATCATAGGTCACGATGGGACCACCCTTGAGACTGTCCCATTTTCCCAAGTGGGCCTTTCATGGGTGATATCACACCTTTTCATGGTTCTACCTTTGGCAAGGTATGAACACCCTCTCGACTAGGGGTTTATAGGCCGGGCTCCATGTGTGCTCATATGGGGTATGTCGGTTATAAAAATCGGCCACTGTTCCTCATGGTTTATACATGTTTATTATTATGCACTTTGGCTCAGGTCATGTTCAATAAACCTTTTCCCTTATGATTATGATTATGGTTAATTTACGAATGTTTTTAAAACCTTGAGGCTTATGTTTACATTATGGTATTTGCGTTATGATCATCCCGTCCTATCCATATGAACTTTTACGTATTTTAAATTTCCCATTTTACTTACCTTTCATACTCGGTACATTTCACGTACTAACCGCATGCTCGATGTTGTATAATTTCATGATATAGGCACTGGTACTCAAACTCAGCCTCAATCCTAGCCAGCCTTTTTGGTGTTAGCAGTCTCAGTTTTAGAGAGTTAGTTGGGGGTATTGTACCATCAACTCATTAGTTTTAGAGGCTTTCTCAGACATAGTTTATATTTAGCTTTGAACTCACGTGATGTATCTCAGATTTCATATTATGTTTGGTCTACCATTATATTATTCATGCTGATCTTCCGTTTTTGTTGATTGAGTTAGATGTATATTCATACTATGGGTCAACTTGAAGTCCCTCAGGGTTCCTTGTCCCGTGTCTCGATCCAGGCTTATGTTTGGTTCATGACAAACTTGGTATCAGAGCAATAGTAGGGTGTTCAAAAGCCACGTTAAGTAGAGTCTTTTTCATGGGTGTGAAGCTCACGACACTTATGATGAAGAGGCTATGAAAAATTTAGGAAATGCTCCCTTCTTTCATAATCTCATGTCGTGCAATGAAATGCCTATCTATCCTTCTAACTAATTCTATACACATTTGCAGAATCATGCCTCCACATCGAGTGAACGGAAGGATAAATGGAAACGTCCACGTGAACGACAATGGAGAGGGGAACCATCAGGTCCTACCAGCCCATGAGGAGCATGAAACATAGTTGGCTGCCCACGTTGAATTTAGGGAAGCCATGCAGAGGCTAGCATAGGCCTTGATTGCCCAGGTCAATCAACATGCGATTGAGCATCTCCCTCATAACGGGAATGCAGCGGTGACTTGAGTCAGGGATTTTCTGATGATGAAACCACCAGAGTTCCTTGGGTCAAAAGTGGACGAGGACCCACATGAGTTCATTGATGAGATTCTGAAAATCACCCAAGTCATGGTGGTGACAAATGTGGAGTGCAGCGACTTGGCCTTTTATCAGCTGAAAGCGATTGTGCATATCTGGTTCAAACAGTGGAAAGATAGTAGGGCAGTGGGAGCGGGCCCTATCAGTTGGGATAAGTTTCATGCCACCTTTCTAAATCGGTTCTTCCCTCGTGAGATGAGGGAGCTGAAAGTGGCCAAGTTTGTGAATGAAAAGCACGGTAACATAATATTTCAGGAGTATGCTTTGGAGTTCACCCGTTTATCCAAGTATGCAACAGAGTTAGTGGAAGATGAGAGAGCTTGGGTAAGGAGGTTTGTATATGGAGTGTCGCACTACCTGGATAAGGATTGTAGGATCACCATGCTACATTAAGACATAGATTTTCCCCGCATAGTTTTACTCTCCCAGTAGATGGAGGCGGTGTATCAGAGGGGGAGAGAGGCCAAGAGGGTCAGGACAAATAGTTATGGGACTTCTCAACCTAGATCGAGGGTAGGACATCACTAGTAGTCTCATCACAGGTCTTTTGCTCTAGCACCATCATTAGCTAGTACACCATCTAGAACACAAGGTGATAAGAGGATCAGGGCCTCATATTTGAGGGGCCTAGGTAGCATACAGATAGAGTGCACCTTCCTAGCCTGTGCAAAGTGTGGCAAGAATCACCCAGGGAGGTGTTTAGTTAGCTCAGATGCTTATTTCTAGTGTGGAAAAACTGGACACAGACTCAAGGATTTCCCTTTATCCAGACCAGGGGGTGGTGGAGCCCGTATGTCAGCCGCTAGTTCAGCAACTCCAACAACACGTCCCTCCCAGTAGGGTACTATGACTAGTTCAGCTGGCGGTCAGCATTAGAACAGGTTTTATGCCCTTGCATCTCGACAGGAGCAGGAGACTTCCTCGGACGTTGTAATAAGGTTACCGGTCAAGTCCCAGCTTATACTTCTTTTGGCTTGCAGTCAGACCCATCTGATTCACATGACCTCCCTACCTTTCGATATCACAACTGAGGCCAAGTCCCAAATTATACTTCTTTGGTCATAAATGACCCATCCGATTCACATGACCTCCCTACCTTCGATATCACAACCGAATCATAACTATTATCTCAGGTATATCCCGTCGTTGTTAGCGTTTATGGCTGACTGGGCCTTTCTCTAACTCCGAACTTAACTATTAATGGGGTTCATCACCGATGGTGTCTTTTACACTCCTGCTTCGAGTAAGCTTGTAGTCTTACTTGCTCTTTTGACTTATTACCGTGAGGGTCTGCACAACTTACGTAATCATAGGGGCTCTTTACGCTTTCTAACACTTTCTAGAATCAACCAATCCCTCTTCACTTATCAAGACTTTGGGCAACCTCGCCTCAATTCTTATGCCCTTTATCAGGTATCGGAATCAAAACTAAGAGGTAGGAATAGCCTTTTCTTAATGACAAAATGGAAACATGAAACCGTACTTCACATCCGAAAAGATGGGAGGTGGGAATCCCGCATTTTCCTCTCTTCCTAATAATTATATGAGTAATTTGATATTGTCTATTATCTTAATCGATCTTATATATCCAACAAATAATCAACTCATATGTAATTCTGTGATGCTTCTAACTTCCTACTCTGAAGTTATAGAAATATACTAGGAATGGTACCGATAAAGGTATCACATTGGGAGATCCTTGATACCTCCTCCTACCGCCGTAATTACCTTGTAATCGGTCAGCCCTCTCCCCGTTATCCGATCTCTCGCCCGGGAATAGGATATCGCCGTCCGACTTGTATCCGTATTCAAAGAATATGGTAAGTTTTAAGAACTCTAATCTCTATACTTTACCATTATAGCACGACCGAATGAGAAGAAAGAGTAACCATCCTTCGTCATGCCTTGCAGCCTCCTGCCTATATGTGGTGCAACACATCCATAGACAAGACTCTACTTAGCACGGCTTGCGCACTCCCCGGGACACGACTCCGCTTCGATACTCAAGTTTGTCACGCCCGCCTTGGGGGGGTATGGGATCGGCACTGGTGCCCTAGTAGGACCTGACCGTTAACCGTGAGCCTGGCTATCATCTGGTGCCTCGCTAGCTCTATCTTAGATTTTTGGAAATAATCTGCCATAAATGTTGTAAATACAAACCCTCCTACTGACCCGCCTATAGCCACTTGCATATGATTTCAGCTAACTAGAGACATACATATAAAGGGGAACCTATACTAGCCGACAAGGCCACCATGCCGTCTAGTCATCTCTGCGGACTCAACATAAAGAATACTGGATATCTTCGTGACCAAGAAGGTCACCACTACTATCGATTATGGCCCCACACGGCCAAACACAATCGAAATGCTAAACAACTAAACAAACGCACGGCCTCACACGACGCACAACTAACCACAGGAGATGTATATATACACCCGCAAGCCTCTATGAATATCGATAAAAATGGTCGAGACAGGCACCTAATTACCCATACTATACAATAAAAGAAAATGAATTACACCGAATATCAAGCCCTGATGACAGAGCCGATGACTCTAAGCGAGCCGGCTAGAATCACGAGGGATCGCTCGTCTATGAGTACCAAGGCAAGTAATGCAGCCAGCCTAATGGGCGCGCACCACTAGTACCGAGTATGCAAAGCACCGAATACAATCGAATATGAATAACTTAAATAGAAACTCTGAATAGTAGGAAATAATTGAACTGTAAGAACCGGGCGGTAAGCCGACCGTACTTTCCCCGTACCGTGATAGGCGGTGGAGCGTACCTATCGACGGGCGATCCGCTGTCTATTATCTAATATATAACATATAAATACATATATATGCAGCAAGAACCAATACCAACCCCCTCATAAGCCGGATGGTGCCAACCAATCAAACAATCTAATACCCCTACCGTGCAAAAACCAACAACCAAAAATAAATACTCCGCCTCATCTACTAACTACGAGCACATCTACCGCCCTGGGTCTCCTACTCAAAGCAGGCCTTCGATATAAATAATCGGTGGTTCTGAGTCCAGAGGACTCTGCATCAGATTCGTAATCTGTAATCAAAATAAAATCTATTCCCGGCGCATGCGCACAATGGGCAACCGTATTGCAATGCCGACGCCTGCGATATGCGGAAAGCTTCATCCCATCTTCTTCCTACTGGGACTACATGCCACTCTTTGGAGGACGTGAACCCACCCGCCGTTGGCCACACTACGAAACTCAGTGCGCACGAGGACGCCAAGGGTGCCTCACGACACAATCAAGTCTCAACAATCAATAATCACATATATAGAAAGCATGCTTAAAAACCGAAAATGCTATCCGTATTCTGATTTATTATTCTAAACTCTTCCGTGTTATACCAATTCTCATACCGCCATGCCGAATCTGGGATCTTTATCCGACCGCATGGCTAATCTCGTAGCCAAGATACTATCCGACCGTATGGCTATACCGTAGCCAAGATATCATCCGACCGTATGGCTATACCGTAGCCAAGATACTATCGACTGATTTACTTTACTAACTTTTATTCCGATTATATATCATATTATTCTAAAACATGCTTGCTAAACACATACTCGGGCTATACCGAGTCCGAAATGATAACTCGCCATTCGGGGTCCGCTTTACTAACTTTCTGGATCAATACTATAACAACGCTAAAATGTGCTTTCATCAATCGTGATAAAACTTCAATATTCAACTCCGGGAATTCTATTACTGAGTTTACCGTATTATAATAGGCTTAAATTACTAACTTGCCGAGGAAACGCTTTACATACCTTAACCCTAAGTTATCCAACTAACTATCGAAGCCCTACAAGCATCTGCCTATTTTCTCCCAACCGCATTGACATATATGTCAATTAGAACTAAATACACCAGTATTCTGAAAGAAAACGTCACTTTCGATATATTTATAGCCCAAACTTTGGCTTATCGAAGACGATCGAAACTCGCTATTTCTCAAAGTCCGTAAGGAGAAATATTCACTTTAAGGCTAGGAGTACATCGACACTAATTTGGAGCAATTCCACTTACCTTGGCTCGGTAGCACGATGATTCGCCACGAATTTCACGAAATTAAACCCGTATGAATGCTCCTTGGCCGCTAAATACCTCGATATCTCGAGATTAATTCAAGTTTGGACCGCGTTTGGCGCGCACCTGGATGATTATTAGTAGGAGATCTTCGTTTTCCCCCTTATTACTCTCTATTTTCTATTGGAAATTATAAGGAAATTTTTTAAAAAACCGAATTGGGGCTTATATATAATTGACTTATAAGTCGCATCTGGGAATGCGATTTATAAGTTGCACTCTCGAATGCGACACATGTCGCATTTGCGACGCGCCGACTTGGCGCTTCTCCGATCTTTCCTCAAGCCTTTTTCTAGCATGTATGGCATTCTAAAACTCTTAACCAACATGCGAATAGGCCATCTAAATGTCAAGAATTCTACGGGTGTAACATCTTTGGCATGGATTGGATACATTCATGTTATGCCTCGCCTAATTGTGAGCCCATGCTATAGAGTTCAGATGACGAAAGAGCCACCTAGTGGAAGGGTCGTTTCGCCTGTGCCTCCGTAGGTCGTTTCATTTCCTACCTTAACACCCAATAGATGATATCCAATGGTTGTGTGTATCATTTAGTTAGGGTTAAGAATGCTATGACCAAAACCGCGACTATCCAAATGGGCCAAAGAGTATGAGTATCCAAAAGTGTTCCCCGATGACTCCACGGCATTCCTCCCAAGAGAAATTGATTTTTGGTATTGACTCTTCCCGCACGTTGCCTATATCTATTTCTCCTGCTGCACGGCTCCAAATTCGAACTAAAAGAGTTGGAATGAGCAATTGAAGGACTCCTCATAGGACAAGGGTTTCATCGTAGCTAGCAAGTCTCCATGGGGTGTACCAATTTGTTTGCCCCAAAGAAGGATGGTTCTCTTTGGATGTGCATTGATTATCAGCAATTGAACAAATCATAGAGAATTCATCTAGAAATTTTACTACAACCTATAGGATCATCAACTTGAAATTAAGACTTGGAATTCATGAGATTTGAGGTGAGAGACGGGGGTACGAGAGTGAAGAAAACTCTTATTCATAAAACTCTACATACCCGGGTAAGCCGAATAAAACTTGACATTGAAAGAACAAGAGATCTGGGGGAAGAATTGAGGAATCTCAAGCTTGATCTTCAAGGGAAAACTCTCAACTTGCATGCATAAAGTTGAATGAATTAGAATAGGTAAAAATCCCTTAAACCCACTTTCTTACAAGTAAAACAACGTCACTAGAAAGTTAGAGCTTAGGATTTACGAAAATACACTTAATGAATTTGTAGGGAAAACTGCTATGCTGGGCGACATGAGTTGTACAATCCTCCTATGACTCGTGGCATCCTCCCGTATGGACCAAGTCCAAAACCTCGACCTTCGAATATTTCCACAAATCCTACTACGACCGATAAAACCATACCACGAATCGTACCATCTTCTATACAACTAATCCCTTAATAACCCTAGTGACTTACTACACCCGACCACAAGTTGTACCCAGATATTACAACTCAGAGGGGACTCGTGGTCTAGGAAGAAAAATCTCTTGGAACCACTCGGTCTTCCTATCGGACTCCATACGACCAACCTACGACTCATAGGTTGGGTCACACCGAGGCACTTTTCCAACTTTTCTCGTTGATCACATTTCAAATCTCGAGTCTAGTCTAGAAACTTTCTCGGGGTATTACAATATCTCTCCCCTGGGAACATCAATCCGAATGTTGGTTAAACACACCGAAAGCTAGAGAAAGGAACTGCAATCCCAAATTTGAACATCTAAAGTTGAAAAACTGATAGAGTGAGTGACCTGTGCCGATACACATGACCGAATCAATTTATGAATCATACATACATGCTAAACATGAAAGGAACCGTGAGGCATAAATTGACATGAAACATGACAGTACCAAGGGAGGAAACTATTACCTCATGTTGGAACCGAGCTGTGAGGGCAACAGTGGGTATTTAGCCATCTTATCCGTTTCGGTTTCACATAGCTCCCTCAACAAGTAGATTCTTCCACAAACCTTCACATGTATGCTCTTTACCGGAAAAACCAAAGAGTCACCAATGCACTTCTTCAACAATGATACATGGAAAACCTGGCCGCACCGAAGCTAACTCCGTCGGGCAAACAACTCATAGGCTACCTTGCCAACACCTCTACAATCTTGTATGGACCAACATATCAAAGGACTAATCTTCCTCATCAAAACTCATCACTCCCTTCAGAGACACCTTCAAGAACACCCAATCATTAACTTGAACTCAAGTTCTCTACGCCTAACATCTCGTATATGACTTCTCTCGACGACTCTAAGTTGTGTTTAGCCTCTCTCTAATAAGCTGGACTTTCTCCATGGCCTCATGAAATGAATTTGTCCCTATCAATGTAGCCTCAACTACTTGGTGTCACACGAGGATGACAGAGCACGAGAGCCATGAGCCCGGCCAACATCCGCGCCTCAACTCATCTGGCCACTCACACATGCACCGGCCCCGATGTTGGAGTACACCATCTACCCTTGGGAGAAACCCACCATCTAATTCCGAACATCTTCCTTCATCTTCTCAGATGACCTCATCTTCGCCTAAAGATCAATGTCACAACCCTGGATTTAATTCGATTGTAATTCGGGGACAAGGAATCCCGAAAGGCCCATAGTCGACCCATGAATAACCATATCTAACTTCATTCACTTTAAGGAAGATCGAACATAAGCCAAAGCTTAAATGTAAACATAACATAACATATCATAACATAAGGAATCACTCAGACATACACGTAGCTAAGTACTACATACCGTCTGAAATCCTCTACTGCATAAGATGGGTTGATGGGACAACATTCCCAACTAACCCGTCCAATGCGGAAACATAAAAAACGTAAATGTCTAGTCATACCTGAGCTCGATACATGAGGACTCACCAACAAGATGAAAATGAACTCCCGAGACGGTCTAAAGATAAGGATGAGCCTAAGAGCTCTGATCCTCGTATCATGAAATGATACAACATAGAAAGTATGTGGCCGTACGTGGATGTACCGAGTATGCAAGCTAAATAAAAATAGAAATTTAAAATATGTAAAAACTCATAAAATGTCATAAGAGTAGGAAATCATGCTCATAATATAAATAGTAACATAACATAAGGCTCAAGGTTTTCAAATCATTCATAAAACATTCATAATCATAAGCATGAGTGAGCGATATTGAACATAACTTAAGAAAATATACATAAACATAAAAATGCATGATCATGAGGAATAGTGGAGATTTTCTTCTTAACTAATATACCCTATATGAGCACACATGGAGCCCGACTTGTAAACCTAGCTCTGAGGCCGTCGTACTCTTGCCAAGGGTAGAATCAATGAAGGGCGTGATCACATGAAAAGGGCCATTTGGGTCGGGACAACATAGGGAGGTGAGTCCCAAATATTACCTACTATGGAATGAGGTTGGGTGAGATCCGGGAAGAACCTGTCTCGAACCTACTCTGTTTGATACCGTCTCCCAAAACGTATATGTTGTGTCACGCCCAACCTTGGGAAGCATGACTTGCACCGAGTGCCCTACAAGGACTCCGAACCGTCGAAATGATCGAGCCTAAGCACCTTTGGTGAAGGGATGACTCTAACTCTAGAATCAAGAAAACAACTAGCTCATATAGCAAAACAGGAATACAACCCCCAAACTCCGGCAAGGCATGTAGCCACCTAAGTGAAAATAAATAGCTAACTAGAGACAAACAAACATAGGAGTCCTATGGCCGACAAGCAATTCTAGTATCTAGTTATAATCAAAAGTAAATCGATGCTAAACTGAAGCATGACGGACAAGGCCACCAATCAACAATAAACAAAAGGTCCCACATGGCCAACATTATCTAACCATGGTGAAGTAACACACCGCAAAACCTCTAGGAGTAATAAGATTGTCGGGAAAGGGCCCCATCACCCATATGTACAAACAAAATGAATAAACTCTATCACACAAGCCCTTAAGAAGGGGACCGACTGCCTACATTGACCGGAACTACGAGGGGCCTACTCCTCGTCTATCTATACCGCAGTAAGTAATGCAAGCAAGCTCCCGTAAGAGGGCGTCGCACAATATGTACCTAATATGTAAGGCAATAGATAAGCGGAATAGAAATTCAGAAGTAAGTAAAAAGAAGAGCTAAATATTAACATGTACGCCGTCGATCCGTAATCCGTCTAACCGACACTCATGTACATAAGTTAAGACTCACATACTTACACATTTATACCTCTACAAACATAGACAAGAACTCATACAAGAACCCCACCCGGCCCCATAAGCTGGGAGGTACACCGCCACGTAACAACTCGTTGAGGCCCCTAAAAGTCCCGGCGAGCACGCCTCAATCTATATAATTTCTACTCGCCTGTCTACAACTCTACCGGTACTGTAGCCAACTTACCAGTCCAATTAGTCTACAACCGTGCCCGCTTGGCCCCCGAATTGTAGTGTTGTGTCTCGAGTCCTGAGGACTCTGATATCTAAACCCCTGGTGTAAATGCTTGACGGGGGTGTGTATAAGACAAACCACGACATATGAGGATCTAGATCCCTTATCTTTCCTTGCGGATGACATGCCGCTTCGTAGAGTGACGTATCCTTGCCCCGGCAGTGCGGCGACAAAATATTAACCCCAAGTGTTATGGAAGGCTTTAACCGAGGGTAACCCCAACCCGTGCTATACCGACACATCAATCTATGTGTATAAAGAGAAAGCATATCCGCCTCTCGTCTCTACTAATGCTAGTCGCTTTGGGATAATCTCAGATAGCTGTCTCCGCAGTACCATGCACCCGTATTCGATCGTAGGATCCTGAGAAAGGATCATGATCTCTACAGTATGGGATGAATAAAGCGAGGTCTTAAGTGGCCTAACAATACCACAATTTCCTACTTGGAAATCTATAACTCATGAATAACTTTGGGGTCGCTGATACCTAACTACTTTATTCTTCTAATTAAACAACAATGGGTCAGGGCTTGCCTAACTTGCTTTACGCACCGTCTCGGACCTCCAAAGGGAGCTACCGATCTCCTTAACTTGTGGTTAACACCGTACTAGAAGAGTACTACTGACTCTTAGGCCTTATCCGAATCCACTCTGATCTATATTACTATTCGGGGCAATTCTATATAGGCCGGTCCTCTCCCGACACTCATACTCCGAATACCTACAGAACCCGACTAGGTGTCGTCTGTCACTAACTACTAATGTGGACTTAGGGTACTCCACTTCAAGCTATCTCGACTCGATGACCTAAGTTGGTTTGCCGGGCGTCCTACATTATAACCGCGTAGGTCGACTAAGATCGACAATCACCGACAAGGCTAAAGGATGGCGGGCGATCACTCAATACTGGAGAACCTTGGTGTCGCTAACTCTAGAATATACCTATTCTCGTCTCTCTACTTCTAGTCTGAACGTGCGATAACGTTAATTACCTCTAAGGATGCTTTCCCGCCAATACAAGCGCCACCAGTCGTTGGGACCGCCTAACTGCGCCCACACTGCCCAACTAACCGATTCAAGCTAATAACTTTTTATGAGCTTGAAGTCTAGGCCCGCTACAAACATATAAGTCTACTATCACAATAAAGGAGAACTAAAAGAGTTTCAATAGCGTTCATAATGCAAATCACATTTAACCTACTCCCTTTTAGCTTAGGGGTCCTGGCAATGAATTTATATGTTTTCTAGCAAAATTAAGTAGAATTTATGTAACTGTATCCTATTAGCACCTACTTGCAAATATCTCTAATATTTATATATGTATATCAATAACAAATAATTACAACATATCAAATTACAATCTAATTGTAGCAACCGTCTGCAGCATTCGAGATCGTTATTTCTATTTGAGAACATAAGTCGTAACACTCCACGAGATGAGGATACTTTTTCGAGTTAAGCCTTACATACCTCGTTTCCGCCGTTTTCTGACTAACCGATGAGTATCACCATATTCAATCGTCTCTCAACTTTAATTATATTAATAGAAGAATAGCCAACTTATTATCAATTTCTATATTTCTAACCTATCGAAAGATGAACGAAAACTCAGAATCCTCGAATCTAGAAGGGAGAAATAGTTACTTTAGTCATGTGATCATATTGACAATTAGTTTGAAACAATTCCATCAACTTAGGCTCCCAAGCAGACGACTTCCATTTGCCTACCGTATTTTTTACAAAAATAACCGGCTAGAGCGATGCTCTCTACAACCTTATACTTAACTACCCGGGTTAATTTGGATTTGGACAGTTGTTTAGCAACGTAATCAAATGATTTTTACTTGGTTTCTTCGTACTCCTGCCCGGCCGTGTATATATTGAAAATAATCTAACTTCTCTAAGGTGTGAGGACTTTATATACTTTAGGCAATAGACAAGGCAATGTGGCACTCTGCCCATCACACGATCCGGCCCATGCCAAGTGCCGGGCTTACGCGGAGGAGCCGCTTCCAGGCTAATTTGCTCCCTTTGGAATCTTGGTTCGGCCTCCTCCCGTGAAATCTCAACTTGGCACCCGTCTGCCTTCTCTGCAGCTCCTTTCCTCGTACGTATGGCACTCTAAAACTCTCAACCAACATAAAAAATACGACTAAACGTTAGAAACTTACTGGGTGTAACATCCTCCCCCACTTAAGAACATTCATCCTCGAATGTTAACTTCGCTTTGCAAGAACCTTAACCTTTCACCATTATTCGAAAATTTCAGCAGTAGTCTCCCGTAATATGGACTATCCAAAACCCCAAAATGCAGAAAAGTCCAATACAAATACTCCACACAATACTATGGCATTCATTTCATAATAGAATGAAGTCAATCGCCTCACATTTACATGTATATAATGCAACCTATGAAACAACAACAACAACATGCATCCAAACCTGCACAATATGACTATGTCTGAAATAGATGAGGATTCCGGCTTTCATATCATCTTCCGCTCCCGTGTCATCTCCTCTCTGCCTATTTCTCCATAATACTTTAACGAGAAACATCTTTAGTTCTTAGTCCGCTGACCGCCGATCTAGTATGGCTAATGCTTTTTCATAAGCAAACTCAAGATTTGGACGTCTTTGATCGGGAAAATCCGGAGGGATCTCCTATGCATTTCCTCAACATTGATACATGAAAACTGGTTGAACGATTCCAATTCTAGAGGTAAATCCAATTCATAAGTCACCTCGGCTTATCCTTCAAATAATTCAATAAGGCCCTATAAACCTCGGGTTGAGCTTGCCTTTCTTACTTCTAAATATCGTCACACCTCTAATCGGTGAAACCTTTAGGAAAACCCACCACCCACATTAAACTCTAGATTTCTCCCCACCGCACATCTCGCATAAGATTTCTCTCGGTGGCTCGAGCAGCCAATGCACGCCTCTCATAAGCTTTACTTTTCCTTTTGCCTATTTTAACATTTCCAAGTTTGTTTCCATCTCTCACAAGTTATCATCCGTAAGGCTTCCACTTCCATTTATAAGAGTTCGAGAGTCTGAGTTGTATATTCTACTTAGCCACCACCTGGGGTACGAGAATCAAGTAGAGTTTATCAAACAAAGGCTCTACGTACTCCATCTACTGGGTATTTAACCCGACATAAGTCTTAATGGCGACATAAATTAATCGGCGAGGTACCTAATTATTACACCCCGTAAGTTTCTAACGTTATCGGCCTATTTGTATGTTGTTTGAGAGTTTTAGAGTGCCATATATGAGGAAATGTCCCGGAAAGGCCGAACGGGTGCCAAGTCGGAATTGCGCGGAGAAGGTTTCAACTAAGCCGCAGGGGCAAAGTGGCACAGAAAGGGCCTCCAAGGCAGCTAACGTGGCACGTAGAAGAATCAAGTGTGATGGGTAGAGTGCCACATTGCCTTGTTCACGCTCTCAATTATATAAAGGCCTAACACTTAGATGTTATGTTATTTCCATATAAATCACGGCTGCACGTAGGGAGAACGAAGGAAAACATAGGGAAATCATCCGATTACACCCCTAAACACCGACCAAATCCACTAATCCTGTGTATCAAGTATAAAGATGTAGGTGATCGCTACGCAGTTATTTTCATAAAATACGCCTGGAAAATTGTTGTCCCGCCGAGCTTAAGTTAATGGAATTAGTTCAAACTAGTGTCAATATGATCACGTGCCTAAAGTAAATATTTCTCCCTTCTAGATTCCATAGAAATTATGAGTTTTCAATCATCTTTCGACAGTTGAAGCATAGTCAATGTATATATATATAAAGTTATTGTTTTCTTCGAATTCATTAACGAAGTTGGCCCTATACTTCCATTAATATGATTACAGTTTAGAAGGGTAGTTGAATACGAGCCGGTAATTACCGCTAGTCCGGAAAAGCGAACAAGGTATGTAAGGCATAACTCTCTAGTATCCTTGTCATATAGTGTTACGACTTATGTTCTCAAATAGAAATAACGATCTCGTATTTACGCAGATATTTTCTACCATTAGATTCTAATTCGACATGTTGTAATTAGTCAAGTTATTGATATACATATATAAATATCGATAGGTTATGGTAGTAGTCGCTTAATAGGATCACAAGCATAAATTCGTTAGCCGTTAGAAAACATATATAGATCGCATCAGCAGACTCCTTGCTAAAAGTGGGAAGGTGTTCAATGTGATTCGTGTTATGAATGCTATAGAAACTTTTTTGGGCCTGCATGCCAGGATGTAGAGACTTATATGTTTGTTTCAAGCGTAGACTTTGTGAAGTCGTATGAGTTATTGGCCCGAATCGCTGGTTTAACAAAGAGGGTGGCAAGAAGGCCTAACGACCGCCGGGCGCCCGTACAAGGTGAAAGCATCACTAGAGGTCATCGGGACGTTAATATCGCACGTTCCGTAACTGCAAATAGAGAAAGAATAGGTATATTCTAGATTTAGCGACACCCGGGTTCTCCTGTGCGTTGTATTAGTGATCGCCCGCCATCTCTTTAGCCTTATCGATTGCCGGCCTTAGTCGACTTAACAGCTTATCATGGGCGCCCAAAGAAGCCATCCTGCACTCGCCCGAGTCGATAACCGTGGGTACCCCAAGGAGGGGTCCACATCAATAGTTAGTGACGGCCAAAGACCCTAGCCGGTTCTGTAAGGTATTCAGTACAGAGTGCTAGGAGAGGACCAAATACTTCATATGTAATTGCCTATAAGATCGAGAATTGCCCGAAATAGTAATATAGTATCCGAGTGGATTCATACAAGGTCTAAGGAGTTAGTAGTACTCTGGGTTTCAAGACATTGTTAACCACAAGTTAAGGAGATCTAAGAGCTCTTGCTAGCTGATAAGGCGCGATCGCGCAGAAGCACACCTGACCGAACCCCGTCCTATAGCTTTAATTAAGAATAAAGCAGTTAGCTAACCGCAACCCCACAGCTATTTATGAGTTATAGATGTCTAAGTAGATGGGTCTGTGAGTATTGTTAGACACTTCCGTACCTCGCTCTATTCATCCTAGACTATTAGAGATTATGATCACTATCGATCCTATGATCAAATACTTGTACGTGGCGTGCCCGCACAGCCATATAGATTATCCTGCTTGTGCAGCATTAGCAATGCAGGGCCCTGCATGCTGTATATACGCCTCTCTTTATACTGCATTGCATTGATGTTTTGTGTCACGCCCTATAATCGGGGAGGCATCGCCTCATACATGACCGACTGGAAAGCCTATTTATCACATTTGTAACTATAACACTTAGCTGTCCCGCCACCTCTCGAATCAACCGGAGCACAACCGGACCTATAATGTTTCAACAATACAGGGTAAAAACCTGAAATGCAAATAAAGGCTATGAGTATCTAAACTAAACAACAAAAGCCGACAAGGCCACAACCGAATACCATTGTGCACACTAAGTCCACAAAGCCTCTAAAGAGTAACTGACTGGATGCCTGAATGTGGCTCCGACCTACCCATAACGGCATCTCAAAACTCTAACCGAAACAAAACCACTTTAGCTACGTAAAGAAAGGAGTATACCAACATATCCAATGGCCCGGCTGTGGACTATCAGTCCTGGCCCTGGCTCTGGCCTACACCTCGTGCACGAATGCAGTGTCCTCAGCGAAGGGACGTGAGTACGAATGAAATGTATTAGTATGTAAGGCAGAAAACTGTAAACATGTAAGATAGCAATGATAATAGAGCGAAATAAGGGATAACAACAACTTGGAATCTTTGAAACTACTACATGGCAATAAGTTAATACCGAAGTGCAAATGCAACCAAGTAATGCACAAGAAAATCTATAATCAGACCCAATAACCAGACAACCATAAATCCATATATAAAATTCGTCCAAACCCGATGTACCATACCAAGGAAAATAAAAGTATCTTTCAAATATGTACCACACCTGGTAAAATAAAAATATCTCCAGCCGATGTACCACACCGGGGTAAAATACAAAATATCTCCACCGATGTACCACAACGGGTAAAAATTAAAATATCTCCACCAGTGTACCACACCTAGGTAACATAAAAATATCTCCAAACAATGTACCACATCTAGGTAAAATAAAAATATCTCCAGCCGATGTACCACACCGAGTAAAATATAAATATCTCCGAAATTTCGATGTACCACAATCTAGGTAAAATAAAATACCAATCATAATAATAAATAGGGTCGATATGGCTTATATCGAAATAATTTAATATGTATGGCATATAAATGACAAATGTTAAATCCGTACCGGAATAGGCCTCTTCTTAACACATAAATACAAGTGAGCACCCATATCATGTAAGGCTATAAAATATGAATATATATATAACGCAAAGTTGTCGAATTGTACATGAACATGTCGACTCGCCATTTTTGAAGGACCTTCAAGAGGTTTAGACAACATAAGAACTTTGTAGGCTTACAAACAATGTTCTACAAAAAAATCCTACCAATTTAACATATTACTTGGATGTAAACACATGTGAGCTCATTTCTACATAATTCTTAACACTGGGAACTGCAAATATATACCGCCTACCAGGTGGTTCCTTTAACTCCAGATCGTCAACTATACATTGGAATTTCATTGCCGAATTTATCATGTAGATAAACACATATAGTTCTCAATTCATTTGACTTATTTGCAGGAGAACATGAAAATTATAACTAGGTAGTTGGAGTTATTTGTCATATACATAGAGCCGAGAACTTAACTACAAACATACAATGTATTACTCTATATAATGTATAACTCGTATTTAGTTAACTAGGTGACCTCCGTGTATTCAAAGTTCTGAGCTTAACCTATCATTATCATAGCCTGCACTTATACTTACTTAGACATTAGGAACATTGGTACCGGGGAGAATCTCTCCTCTGAGTTTAGGAAATCTAACTCGATAACTCAACAAGAGCTAAACATAAAGATGCATGACTTGAATATAATCTAAAGAATTCAACTATATGTTATAACATGAAAATCGTATACATTAAGACTTCTTAATGGGAATCCATATAAAGACTTGAGCTCACACTTTATAAAACATCAGATACTTAACCAAGACATTAGCATAATTCACGAAATATGATCTCGAAAACTTCTTAGATCAGCCTAGCACATTTCAACATAAATTAGGGACGTAAAGACATAACTAAGGATCTGAGAATTGGAGCTCTATAACTTAGAACTCATGAGTAACTCTCGATGCCTAAAGGTAAATAAAGATATATCGTCGTAATTTGTGATGCTAGATTGACTTACATAACTTTGCAATTATCCGAGGAGCTTAAGAAAGCTTACATGCTAATCATAAGTGACTTAGAAGATCCTAGTATTACCCTTTTCGCATGGTAGAAAATTTCAACATTTAGAATAGATTACTTAACATAATCAAGCAGGTATAGCAGTATGAGCTTTCTCAACTTAAGTTACTATTTTGCAGACGTTCAACTCTAATTATTTCTTTGAAGGTTAACACTTTAGTTGTTATTCATCAACGTAACACATAATCGAACATAAACAACTTAACTTATAACTCTTTTTCTAAACGTCTTTAGAACAGGTTAATCTTCCTAGTTGTTGCCTACCTCATTAACAATCGTGAATTCGTATCTTCTAATTTAACAATATTTAGCTTTACTTTCCTTATTCATCTTAACTTCTTTGCCAAAAATTATTCACTCTACACTCTAGTCTTTACCGTGTGTCACTATTCCATCAATTCTAATATACACTTACCTCTTTCCCTAATTAACAACTTAACCACGCTTCCCCGTTAACATGTATCGACAGAAGCTAATTCTCTACGTGTCGCTTGCTTATCTTTAAAGAGGAAAACATAAAATATACTTTTTATCTTAAGCACTTTAAAACCATAAACATATAGGAGTATCAATAATATTATTAAAACATCATTTCCACAATCTCGTTTACCCTCAATCGTCTTAGCGTCATCTTCTTAGCTTAAGTTCAATTACCTGTCATCGTCTTAGCATTTCCTACCAATTTCACTAAGTGGAAAGATCATTGTTCGGAGCTTTTGCAACTACATGCAAGTGCACGAGGTCGAACAAGTAGTAAAATGGCTTAAGTAAGCCAAATATCGATCCCACAAGGACTGACTAAGGTAATAATCAATTTAAGTGTTAATGAACGAAATCCTTCAATGCATACAACCAAAGAAATAATATTTTGAGTTGAGTTTCTAATTTATACGAATTCCAAGACAAAATTATAAAGTGCGACTGAACTATAGTAATGAGCATGCCGAGGTTAAAACGAACATGCAGAAGTAATTTATCGACAATCTCAAATAATCTTTCCTTCTGCTTCCTAGTCAAGAATTATTGCCTATGGATTGAAACTTTCATATCCTACCCAACTTAAGAATCATGAACCTTCAATTCACATTTCTATGATAAAAGAATTTCATGTTCTAGCCATACAAAACCGATTCCTTAATTGACTAATAAGACTTTCGTATATATTTCTATTCTCGAATGTAAATCAATTCTCAATTTTCCCAAACTAAGAAGAGATCATATCCTACCAACTCACAACTTTCCAATTTCTTTCCTTTTCAAGATCAAAATTGGATTTTTTAGATATACATTAACATTGGCCAAACATTAATGCAAAGAAGAACAAGAATTGATAGAACAACCATTGAAAAGATGAAAACCAAAAATGATCAACAATTACATTCCACTCAAATGTTCTTAACTCAAAGAAGAAGTGACTTAGCCACTCATTTGTGGATTAAACATCATCAAATGAGTATAAATCATACAAACAATTGGAGATAAAAGAGAAAGAGATAGAGAAGAACCCTAGAATTTTCGCCCCCTCAACCGCCCGTAACCCACGTTCTTGCTCAACTAAGTCAGAATGTTTAAAAATAAACCTAAGTGTGCTATTATACTAGTGGGAATTTTTCCTAATAGCAAGCAACATGGCACGGCATGAATGCGGACCCTCTCCGAATCAGGTTCCTCGCCACTCATCTCGCCGTGCCACGGCTCCGCAATGCAGCTTGGCCAACGTGTCACTTGCTGCCAGCCGCGAACCTTCACCGGAAATTGATGTCCTGCAGGTCAATGCATCCAATATGCCATGGCTTGCATCGCGTGGCATTGCCTCCGTGTGTCACGAGGTGTAACGCGAGCTTCACTAGAAATGGCCAAAATAATTTCCCCAAGGCAGAATGCCTCCGAGATGGTACAGACACTACTCCATCGCGAGCCCTTATTTTTGCCGTTCCTTGACCCCGTTCCACCGCTGCTTCAAGTCCATTCCCAATTTTTACCAACATGTATCTTAGCTTCCCAAAATTCCATTTTTCCTGCTAAACAACACTAATCATGTTGGTTAGTATAAATTCACATTTTAACTACAAATCACATGAGAATGTACACATAACGATAGATAAACAAGTTGAAATGAAGCATTTGAGTATCACTTGGGCATATAATTCTGCCCAAGATAACTTACCCCACACTTAAAAACCTTGTTCGCCCTCGCAACAATACCTTCACATCTCATGCACCGACACACCCACACATAGCTACTTTGGCTCGACAATTCAAGCTACTTCTGCCATATCGATTATTTAATCTAGCAAATCATCAAGAAAACATGCATAGTCTCATCAATACAATGACATTCACCACATTAAGACCTCCTAAACTCAAGAATCGACTCTCGATCTCAGCAAACTCATGCAAATCAACTTATCAAGACATCCAACACGAAATTTAATCTCTATCAAGCATGTGCCCTCACAACACAAGAGAATCTCCCACTTGCAATCATATGATTTCAGCATTACATGTAGAGGTATATGAACATGATTTCGCTCTCTCCCAAAGACTTCACATGCATAATGTCATGAACCATAAGCTTGCCTCTAGTGTTTTACTCCACTAATATAAGGACGCGTGATGTAAGATCACGTAGGACTTAACTGCCAGGGATGTGGGTCTAAGGAACTAGTAAATACCGGGCTAACCAATAATAGCAACTAGCTTCCTTAAGCGTTTTTCAATACATCCCACCATCATTATGGGCATTGTTTCTTCCTTCATCCTCTCATTCTGAAATTTTCCTTATTTTTGTTTCCATTTCTTTAAGCACACTCCGACTTAATAACAAAGATCACTTATACATCTTTATTTTATTTAATTTCAAAGAAGGCACCTTTGACCTTTTCTTTAACTTTCACCACTTCCGCTTTTCCTTCCTTTTCACAATTTCACTCCTTGACATTGTGGAAAATTATTTTTTCCCGAGCGCTTAAGAGTTTTGGATCAAATTCACTAGCTAATGAAAAGAAGGGATTGTGCTCGGCTTTACCTCTTCAAAGAAAGAAAAATAGGCTAAAGGCTCAATCTGCCAATCTAGGATGTACATTCAAGGTAGGTATGATAATGGAAAAACTTTCGGTTTAATCAAAGAAATGCCTACATCCTCTCGTACAATACACATCCTTCATTTCGTTTCGTACACACACTGTGCAAGTTCTAGACACTTCACAATAGCATGGAATAATCGAAACCTTTCACTCTCACACTCATTGCAATATGCTCAACTCAAGACATATCTACAAACTCTTCAATAAGCTAATTACAAGAATTCAATATTAAGCCTCAATCACACCGAATCGAATCCTATGGCCTAGGTATCTCAACATGTTTAACACATTTGCATGCTTTCATACGAATCACCTTGCATCTTAATATCATGTACAACACGTAACAAGAATTTCCGAACCATGGAGTAGCGAATGTTTGGGAAACAACCAAAAGAAAGAAAATAAAAGAAAGAAAAAAACTACTTCTATCGACTACATTTCCCTTAAGATCTGCCGTCATCCATCCATCATAGGGAACGGGCCACTATTTACGACTTCGGTTCAATGGGACTATTCTCAGTAAAAGCACCGAAAACAAACGCCGAGAAACCCAATCATAAAAAATTCAAACAAAAATTTTATATCCGCGTAAGGTGGAGTGATGTTCATCCGGACGGGAGGACATGAGCGTCTCAGGTTCGGGCGCGCCCTGTGATTGCATTCAAATTGTGGGGTTCAAAGGTACAACTCCGCTCCGATTATGGTGTGGCTGTGCAAGGTCGGGTTCCGCTAGCATGTAATTCCCCGAATAATATGGAGATTGAACTCCCTGGGTTCTTCGTAAATGAAGTTTAGTCCAACAGTTGTCAATCCCCGGTGTACAATCCGCGGAATTCTTGTGCCAATGGTTCCCGTGTTGCTATCTGCTCCTCCAAAAAGTACTTGGTTTCCTTGTGCTTGGCATACCATTTCTTCCCCTCATCCATCACCCATCCGTTACATACCGTCTCGCGCGTTTCTCGAGGAACTGGGCTGCTGCCGGTACTGCCCCTAATCTTACTTATTTCGCCGGCTCGATGTGATGCACCTCTTGCTCTTTGTCCCTGCCTCTTCCACATTGTTCCCGTACATTCAAACATACAAGCCCAATGTGTTATTCAAGCCATAGTCGGCTACGCCAAAGTTGGGCTGCACTTGATCACCCCACACTTAGTCTTTAGCCTGAGTAAACACACCCGACAAGACATTCATGTTTTTGTAATTCTTAATTCTCAACATTCAAAGGCATTCATACACGTCAATGGAACAATTACTTTGTACTACTCGTACTTCATACAATGAATTATAAAATTTCCCTCCATCGATTCAATTATATCATCAGCGAGCACGCGTAATTTTAGCACAACCTATGTTAATTCTCCAATTGCATTCTCCCAAAATCCCTTGTCTATCATAACATATTCAACATCAAGCACAATATATTTCACTTCAAACAACATGCACAACCCAAATTATCCACATTTTAATCAATTTTGTCTTCTTCCTATTCAATCCTCAACCCTAGTTACCAATATCGTAAGAATTTCAACAATTATGGGTGCAATGATTGAGTTAATCTACTAAGAACGATGCACATAGAATATCATTCAACTCATAACTCAATTTATTTCAAGCTTATTTCTTAGTTAGGGCAAAAGGTTTCATCACAAAACATGTTCAAGAATCGAAAATTTGAGCAATAATAAGAAAAAATTAAAGAAATATACCTTTACTTTGATGAAATTGAAGAAAACTTGAAGGAATTCGATCACTAGGTCCGTTCACGTTGGGGGAGAAGGTGGATCTTAGGTGTGGGTCACGGAGGAATTGAAAGAATAGGGGAAAATGAAGGGATTGGGTTAAAAGAGGGTTTTCCGCGCGGGTTTAGCCCTTAAGCAATTCCGAGGTGACCCGACGCTGAATATGACCTCAACGTGTCACTGAGGGTAACGCAGAGGCCCTCCTCCGTGACACTGAGCCATCACGTAGGTGTTCGGGAATTTTAAAAAATTCGGAATTACACCCCAACGTGTCACCCTGAGGTAACGCGGAGGCCCTCCTCCGTGACACTTGTGAGCCATCTGTAGGCCCACGCAATGTCCCAAATTTTATTTTTTCCTTGATTTTTTCTTGCACTTTTTTGTATTTTCGCTTCTCCATTCCACCTGCAAATCATTCAACCACAAGAAATTCATTAGAAATCATTGGTTGCCTCTCAAATATTTTTATTTTTCTTTTCTTTGTTTTTCTTTTTTTTTCAAATTATTCTACTCTTCTATTACAACACATTAATTCCCAAGTTGCTCGTGCAGCGCCTGGCTTACCATCGCGCCTCGCCTATTATCCTTAATCATCCTCTAGAGGATAGGACGCATTCTATCGAATAACGTCCTCACTCCAATAATGCTTATCTTTGCCCGTTCACCAAAATGGCACTTTCATCTTCTTGCCACAATTTCACCGCCCGTGTGGAGTCATTCTCACCACTTCAAACGGCCCCGACACCACTTGGACCGCAACTTCCCGGAAAAGCCAACCTTGAATTAAACAACAACACTTTCGCCCGCTCAAAGATCCGATGCACCATATGCCCGTCATGCCATCTTTTAGCTTCCTGTAGCATTTGGCACTTCATATGCCATCGAAACTCATCTAGTTCACTAGCTTCATCAACCTCTTCTTCCCCGCTAGCTCCGATCCATGTTCATCTTTCTCACGCCCAAAACTCGGGCGTTCCAGCCTCCACAGTAGATGACATGCCTTTCCATAGACCAATCTATACTGAGAGGTCCCAATGGGTGTCTTGTATGCAGCTTGTAAGCCCACAACGCATCAAGTTTGCTTGCCCAATCCTTACGTTGAGCATTCACTGCCTTTTGTAGAATCTGCCATTCTCTCGTTTGACACCTCCACTTGCCCACTAGTTTTGGGATGATACGTTGTTGCTACCTTGTGCCGCACCCCATACTTAGCTAGCAAGTTCCTCAAACTCGCATTCACAAAATGAGCCCTTCATTACCGATAATAGCTCTGGTGTCCGAACTCCGGTGAAAATTTGCTTTTTACAAATTTCGTCACCACCTTTGTTGTCATTCCCGACAAGCCGTCGCCAACCCACTTAGATACATAGTACAACGCTACCAAGATGTGTAACTATTACCAAAATTATCGTGAAATGGGCCTAAGGAAGCTTATTCCCCATACATCAAAAATCTCAACCTCTAATACCTGTGGCATCTCCCCGTTCAACCAATTGTGCCTCGTTCTTTGACATCTATCACACATTTTTTACATATGCTATAGAATATCTCGAACAATGTAGGCCAAAAGAAACTCGACCGTAGCACCTGTGAGTTGTCCGCCTCCTCCGTGGTGCCCTCCATACAACGATGAGTGACAACTTCTCAATGTTTCGCAACTGCTCTCTCGATGTACTGCCTCATCACTTGATCCAAACTTCTCGCTTAAAACAGATACGGCTCATCCCATATGTAATATCCGCACAATGTCTCAACTTTCTTTGCCGAGCCGTAGCCTCCAAAGGGGTAGACTCCACTTTACAAGAAAGTTCACATTCGCATACCAAGGGATTTCAACTTTCCCCTTATTGCCAAGAGTTGCTCATCCGGGAACTCTTCTTTTGGATGCTATCACCTTCCTTACATGCAATCAAGCTTAATCGCCATAGGTGATCCGCCACTCTGATTCTCGCTCCTTTCTATCCCAAATCTCTAGTTAAACTCTTTGAAGCAACAATATCCATCTGATTAGTCCGGGCTTTGCATCCTTTCTTGCCAAACAAATACCAAATTGCTGCATGATCGCATATACCACTACTTTCAACCCACCGTAGGACTTGAATTTATCAAATGCTAACACCAAGGCTAGTATCTCCTTTTTTTCGTGACCGTATAATTGACTTGAGTTGCGTCAAGTGTTTTGCTTGCATAATAAATGGATTGAAAAATTTTATTCCTCCGATGCCCCAATACAGCTCCTAAAGCCACGTCACTTGCATCACAAATTAATTCAAAAGGTTGTTCCTAAATTCGAGAAATGAGAATAGGCGCTTCTATCAGCTTCGTTTTTAGCTCCTCAAATGCTTTTACACAATCCTTGTCAAACTCAACTTTACCTTTTTCTAGCAATCCGCATATCGGTCTAGAAATTTATGAGAAGTTCTTTGATGAACCGTCTCAGAGAACCCCGCATGTCCGAGAAAACCGCGAACACCCTTCACCGACACCGGTAGGTAGCTTTTCGATCACTTCAATCTTTGCACGACCGACTTCCAACCCTTGCATGAAAACTTATGGACAAGGACGATACCCTCCTTGACTAAAAAAATGACATTTCTCCTAGTTGAGCACAAGGTTAGAGTCTTCACATCGAGATAGCACCCTGTCAAGATTCTACAAACATGTAGCAAACGAATTGCCGAAAATAGAAAAAATCATCCATAAATACTCGACAAAATCTTCCACTATACTCGTGAAAGATCGCCATCATGCATCTATGGAATGTGGCCGTGCATTTCATACCAAATGGCATTCCCGCTGTCTAAATGCATATGTCCTATAAGGACATGTAAAAGTGGTCTTCTCTGATCTCAGTGCTATGGCTATTTGATTATAGCCAATATCCATCAAGGAAACAATACTCTTGGACCCGCCAAACCAAATTCAAAATCTGATCAATAAATGGGATAGGATAATGATCTTTCCTCGTGGCCTCAATGAGCTTCCCGTAATGCATGCAAATTCGCCACCCGTGACCGTGCGTGTGGGAATCGCCATTCTTTTTCGTTGGTGACAATGGTCATCCCTCCTTTCTTTGGAACACACTCGAATCACAACTCCATTCACCGCCCAAATGGGATATACTACACCCGCATCAAGCCACTTGATCACTCCTTTTCTAACTACATCCTTCATCACCTGATTCAACTCGACATGTTACCGCCTGGCTTGGATCCTCTTCCATAAAATCCCGTGTGCAAAAAGCCGGACTCTCTTATGTCCGACATTTGCCAACCCATTGCTTTCCGCCTCTCTTACGGACCACCAATGCATCTTCACTTGTGCCTCGGGCGCTCAAGAAATGATGATCGGCAAGGTGTTATCTTCCCCAAAAATACATACTTTGATGTGGAGTCAATGTCTTCAACTCCACTCTGGGTGCCTCCTCAACTCGATGGTTTTGCCAATGGTTCCAAGGACCTCATCAACGCGCCTCAAAGTCTGCCTCGGAAACCATTTGGCCTCGGCTCACCGTCCTCCGCACCATCTCATATGTAGCACTCAAGTTCCAAATGACCGTGAGCCCATCAAGGCTCTCTCCAATGGGTCCTCGTGAGTCAACAATCCGTTGAGCTGATTCCCGTTTAGCACATTGATTGCCGATAGCTCGCAAATGTCCCAGAGCTTCATGGCCTTGTACACATCAAAAACCTCTACTTTGTCATGTGCTCGCATGGTTAACTCGCCCAAAGAGCCATGTCAATCAAAGCTCATTGCCAAGAAAGGACGTCCTAAACAATGGGACTTCCAACACGCTCGAAATCCAAGATAATAACTCCATCTAGAAAATGAGGGAGCCCACTTCTGCACTAGCACATCCTCCACAATACCATCCGGTCTTGCCAATGAACGGTCAACTAGCTGCAAGATCGCGTAGTCGGGTCTAGGGCTGCCTGTACCCCAACTTCTGGAACATCGATGCTCCGTGATCAAGTTTTGCTTGCTCCCAAATCACACAATCCGCGAGCTCGAATACATTTCCCAATTGTAATCAATGGTGAAGCTCCCCAGATCCTCGAGACGGGCCTGCACCGTTCTATATCTCGAGGTGCACTCCTCAGCAGTTCACCGTAGCATACTCCGTCAATCAGCTTTTTGTTTGCTACAATTTCTTTGATGTACTTGGCATATTTCTAAGACTTCAAAAAACATCACAAAGGTAAATTAATATGTACCTGTTTCAACAATTCCATGAATTTCTTGAAGCAAGCTTCTTCCTTGTGCTTCTTAATCTCTTCGAGGAAACGGGGGTGGTGGTCTTTCTATCTCACTCCGCCTTTCCTTCCCCCTCACATCATCATGTGTTCCCCATCTTTTCTCGTTGCTCCGTGACGACTGAGGTGGCTTTTCTTGTTCCACCTCTCCTTAAGTTGCATTCCACCTCCTTGTTGTAACCGCATTTACTTGCTTGGGATTTGGGCCGTGTCACTTGGTAGTCCTCCCCTGACCTCGGTGTTTGGGCTCTGGCGAACCTGCCCAAACCGATACTCCAACGCCTTTGTAGCTAATCAAGCGATTTAATAACCGCTAATTTCACATAATCGCCTAGACCAAGGCCATTAGCTATTATATTTTGAAACATATCCTCAATGCTGGCTGGTCATGGAGGAGATGCATTGTTTCCTCTCTCGTATTGAGACTGAAAATTTTAATGCCCCTTGATTTCTCTCTGCATTCCCTAATTCAAACCATGTCCTTGATGACTATTACTACCACAAAGAAAATTCTCATGATTCCTCCAATTTGGGTTGTAATCATTTCCATACCGTTGATTGTTGCTCCGGACGTTCCCACAAAAATTTACCGAGTCCGGATTTGGCACCACAACACTAACCGAAAGTGTTCACTACTCCCACATACGTCACACAATACCTGAACCGCATTGATCGGGGCTTGTGCTTGATTCAAGGTCATACCGTCGAAGTGGGTGTTGAGTTAATTTTTCAACGTTACTATCTGAGGCAAAAAGAATAGTCAGAAACCATCCACCTCAAAACTCCCGTAGCTTCCTTGTTCCTCCTCGAGTTGAATCCGCATTCCATTATGGATTTTTCGTAAATTTCCGTTTAACAAAGTGTAAAGCTACTTATATGTCTTCTCCAATGCCCGCCCCCTGTACCAATCTAAACAAAGTTTTAGTATGTGGTTCCAAACCTTTAATGAATGTATGCACCAACACATCATTAGACTGGTGATGATGAGGACAATCCCTTAACATTGAATTGAACCTCTCCCAAGCTTGATACAACTCACCCTCACTTTGTTTGAAACTTAGAATCCGACTTCTTAAGTATGGCTGTCTTCCCTAATGGAAAGAATCGTATCAAAACTTCCTTTCAAGATCATCCCAAGTAGTGATAGAACTTAAGTTGGTTCAACTTTCAACCACCTCTTGCTTCCCCAATAGTGAGAACGGAATAATGTAAGCCTCTACATAGTCAGATGATACTTCTAGCGGGATGGGTGTCAATTTATCTCCAAAAGGCTTTGGAGATGTTGTTAGATCTTCATGAGGGAGACTCGTAAATTGCCCGGTGTACAAATAACCGCACCATATTCTCGCTTTAAGCTCAACCTCCTCCTCGTTCGTCCGCGAATACCGATGTAACATTATTTTGCATGTGGGATTGCCACTTTGCGAATCGGTCTTGCTGCCTCTGGGGCACTAAAACTGCCCATACAAGCGGTGGATCTTTGCTGCTCAAGAATTTCCTATCTTAGCAACCGCAGCTTCTTCTCAAGAGCTTCCCTTCTTTGGCGAAGAAATGTTTCTGCCTATAAATGAATCCACTAACTCCTTATCTCTTGCCGCTCGAAAATTCAATACCTA
This sequence comes from Datura stramonium, assembly GCA_018107945.1. Classification (NCBI taxonomy): domain Eukaryota; kingdom Viridiplantae; phylum Streptophyta; class Magnoliopsida; order Solanales; family Solanaceae; genus Datura; species Datura stramonium. Next base: position 64,195 of record JACEIK010003307.1, on the reverse strand, counting down.
CAAGAGAAAGGCTAAGATCAAGTTGTCAACACTTATATTGAATATGTAAACTAACACTAAGAAAATAAATTTACCAATTGCGCCCAAGCAACGGCGCCTAAAACTTGTTCGAGCTAAACTACACACAAGTGCACGTGGTCGTACAAGTGTAAAGTGGCTTTATTTCTGCCAAGTACGATCCCACAGTGGACTGAATCCATGGTAGTAATTAACCTAAGTGTTAGCGATGATATCTCTATGATTGTAGACAATGTAACAAATAATGTTTTATGAGTCTAGATTAATAAGTAATAAGAACCAAAGTAAAGATTATAATTTGAAGTCCGAACAATAAAGAATGAACAAGCCGAGGTTAAGGCAAGCATGGATGTAATTTCTTAATTCAAATCGCCTAATCTTTCTCTTCGGTTACTAGTTAGGAATTAATCGCCTATGGATTGGATCTTTCAACTCCTATCCAATTATAGAATCATGAGACCTTTATTCTACATTTCGTTATATAAGAACCTCATGCTCTAGCCATACATAACCGACATTCTATAAATGACTAATACGACCTTCGCATATATTTCTATTCCGAACGTAAATCTTTTCTCAATTTTCTAAACTAAGAAAACTATATCCTACCAATTCACATCTCGTCCACAAACTTTCCTTTTCGAATCAAAATTGATTTCTAGGATATACATTAACATTGGCCAAACATTAATGCAAAGAAAAACAAGTTAATTGATAGAACAACCATTATAGAAAAGATGAAAACCGAAATGATCAATCATTACATCTCTACAATTATCCTTAACTCAGCAAGAGGTGAATTAGCCACTCAATTTTGAATTAAACATCTTCAAACAAGTAGAATACATACAAGCAATTGAAATTAAAGAGAAAAAGGAAGAGAATTAACCCTAGTAATTCTCGCTCCTCTCAACCGCCTGCTAACCACGTTTTTGCTCCAAAAAGTCAGAATGCTTAAAATAAAACCTAAGTTTGTTATTTATACTATTGGGAATTTTTCCCAAATAACAAGCAACGTGGCACGGAGTGTATCACGGAGCACCGCCTGGTGCCACTGCAAGTGTTATCACTTTTAATTTCACCGGAACTCGCTTCCAGTAAATGCGCACGCGCCCGTATCGCAGCCTTGCCTCCGTGCTACGGTGCTATTGTGCACCTTCACCGGAACTTGAGGTTCCAGTAATTACACTTAACGTGACACGAAGTGCATCGCGGAGCACCGCATCCGGGTGCCACTGAGGTAACGCGCACCTCCACCGTACTTGACTCAATTTATTCTCCCAGTAATGCCTCCGCGATGGTAGAATTACACGGAGCCATCGCGGAGCCCCTATTTTTGCCAACTTCCCTTGTCAACTTCCACTTCTTGCTTCTAAGTCCATTCCCGCACTTCACCAACTTGTAGATTAGCTTCCAAAAATTCCTTCTACCTGAAAAACAACACTAATTATGTTGGTTAGTATAAATTCACATTTACCAAAGAATCACATGAGAATGTACACATAACAATATATAAACAAGTCGAAATGAAGTATTTGAGTATCACTGGGCATGAAATTCTCGCCTCAAGATCAATAGGCCTGGGTATCGAACTAACATCCTTAACCCTAACTAGATGATACATACAACCCTTAGAGATCATCTTCCCGGCCTTAAGATAGGAAATTAAATGACCTACCAAAGACGGCCGAACTACTCCTTCCACTTCCAAGACCGACTCACCCTGAAGCGAGACTCCACCGCATACCTAATACATAGGAGCATAACACGCATACAACCAATCCATGCCAAGAATAATATCAAAGTCATGAATGTAAACTCTAAAAGGTATACTTGAGGTGATTTTATGCATTATTCGACGGCATCCTCTATACATCCACCTAGATACAAATAATCACCAACAGAAGAAACTATTTTGACAGAGTCTTGAACTAACTTCTATGAAGTCTCCTACTTCCCGACGGCCGCAAGGGCATAGAACCTGCTCTAGCACCGACAACCGGTTGAACTAGCCGAGGAACCTTGCCGAGAGGGACGTGTCAGCCGAGCCAACAACTAGAAGCCGGTATATGGGCCCACCGCCTCATCCGGCCGAAAGGCAATCTCGAGTCCGTGTCCGGGTTTTCCACACCAAAGCAAGCATCTAAGACAACTAGGCACCTTCTCGAGTGATTCTACCGCACCCGCACAAGCCGGGAAAGTGCGCTCTATTTGCATGCCAACCAGCCTCTAATCAAGCCCTCGCTTCCTTCGATCCCCTCGTGATCCGAATAGTGTACTATCTAATTATGGTGTCGGAACAAAAGACCCATGGCCGAGACTCGTTGGCGTTGTTCACCTCTCGATCTAGCTTGAGAAAGCCCATAATTGTTTTTCCGGCCCTCTTGCCTCTCTTCGCCCTCCGATACACCGACTCCATGTTAGGGGCATGCAAAACTATGCAGAAAATCATATCCCGATGCACATGGCGATCCTACAATCCTTATCCGGCTTAGTTCGCCACTCCATGCACAAATCGACTAACTGAGTTCTCCTCGTCCGCCACCAACTCGGTGCATACATATATAAACGGGTGAACTCCAAGAGCGTACTCCTGAACCGACATATCACCCTTCTTTAGATTTACAAACTCAGTCACCTTCGGCCTTCATCTCACGAGGGAAGAACCAATCCGTAAATGCCGCACGAAATTTCTCCCAACCTATGTGGCCTCGCTTCCCACCGCCCCTACCATCTCTCCATTGCTTGAACCATATGCGCAACCCCCTTCACCGATAGTGACATATCAACGCACTCCATTTGTCACCCCCATAACCTGGGTGATCTTTAAAATCTCATTGATGAATTCATGTCCTCATCTATCTTAGACCCAAGGAACTCCCATGGGTTCATCCTCGAAGAAATCTCGACTCGAGCCAATCGCCTCATTTCCATTTTATGGAATATGCGCAACGACCTACCGATTGACTTGAGGGATCAAGGCCGCAAGAATCCGCATACGCCCGAAACTCAAGATGGGCACCAGTTTCAGGCTCGGTGCTCCCGAATCGGTGGGGCTTGGCCGGGTTCCCATTTACGTTGCCATCCTCGTGGCCTTCACCATTTCCATTTCTCCTACCATTCATTCTTCGAGGAGCCATGATTCTTCAATCTGAATAGCATGAATTAGAAGGATAGAAAGACTTTCATCGCAAGACATGCATCATGAAAGAAGGGAACATTTCCTATAACGCTTGTAGCCTCTTCTTCATAAGTTCGGAAAGCTTCACACCCATGAAAAAGACTCTACTTAACGTGTCTTTTAGACACCCTAGGACACTTTAAACCTATGGCTCGATACCAAAGCTTCTGTCACGACCCGAACATAGGCCTAGATCTAGACGGACAAGGAGCCCCGAGAGACTCCAAGTCGACCCATGGCATGAACATTCATCTAACTTCATATCACTTACCACACGAACATATGATATAGCGAGAATATAAATGTAATATAAAATATCATGATAAGTGGAACATACTAAAGATACATATCACCTAAGTACAATAATTTTTCCTAAAGCCTCTATCATACCAAATGGGTTGATGGGACAACATCCTCAACTAACTCTAAAGAAAAATTGAAATAAATAAAAATCTTGTCGTAACATATGACCCTAACATGAGGACTCACCAAAAGGGCTGATAGCTAACTCTGAAAGGGACTACTAATGGCGATGAGCCTCGAGAGCCGGTCTGTGTCATGAAATGATACAAAGAAAGAAAGTATGCGGTCAGTAAGTGGAATGTATCAAGTATGCAAGGTAAGTAAAATACACATTTAAAATATATAAAAACTCATAAATGATCATAAGAGTAGGACCACATGCTCATAACATAATAGCATATGATAACATAAGGCTCAAGGTTTTCAAAACATTCGTACTTCAGTTGTAATCATAATCATAAGAAAAAATCTTTATTCAACATTTCTTGATCCAATGTAAATAATCATAAACATGCCTAAATCATGAGAAACAATGGGAGATTCTCATAACCGATATACTCTATACAAGCACATATGGAGCCCAACCTCGTAACCCTAGCTCTGAGGGGGTCCGCACCTTGCCGGCGATAGAACATGAAAGGCGTGATATCACCATGAAAAGGTCCCATTGGGCAAGGAGAAAGTCACAAGGAGGTTTCATCATGTCCTCCAAAGGGTAGAACCTAGGCCCCAAACCTACTCGGCAAGTTGGAGTACTACCTCCCAAAAACATATATAGTGCTCATAGTATAATATGCATGAGATTCATGGGCTAGTTAAATCATGATAATCATAAACATTCTTGAAAATACGTGAACTAGCCATGAGGTTGAGGCACGTGAGTCGGCCAAAAACATAATTAGTAAATCATGGTATTCATGCATACTTGTAGATCATACATAAACTTTGAAAATCATCAAACCATAATGGGTCTTCGAATAAATTAGTATTTCAAATCATAAATCATGATGGGTTTATGAATATCAACAATTTAAGTGTTACACCCCATAAAAATATTAAAGTTTAAAATACAAAAAAAATAAAAAAAATAAAAAAAATCAATAATTTTATAAACACAATAGGTGTAGAATCTGATCATAATTTAGAAAATATAATATAAATCACTAAAGAAAATAACCTATTAATAGATTATTAGAATCCTACAGATTTAAGGTTAAAAACCCCATAAGATTTTTGATCAAATTTCATGAATTAGAAAGATTGGGCATGGGGTGTGAACAAAACACCCATTCATAACCCTACATACTTGGGTAAGATCAATCCTCACCACTCCTTGAAAGCCCAAAGGGAAATTGATGAAGAACACATTGAAGGCTTGATCACTTCTAAATTTTCTAACTTTTGCATGCATGAGAATGAATAGGCTAGAGGGGCTTAACCTATCTTTAATACATTTAGAAAAATAATTTAAAACGACATAGTTTAGGACCTTAGAGCGTAAAATCTAATGAAAATACCCTTAATGAAAAACCCTAAAAAATTTGCACCGGTGAACTAACGGGCGTACCAACAAGTCGTTGGAGGATACCATGACTTGTGGTATCCATTCTTCATCTGCACTGCCAAAACCCTAATCTCGTATCAACTCACGTACGCTACAGGATGCGTCGTCCTTTCGTCCAATGGGTCATTGATTCGATCATTCTTTATCCCCCTTCATCCTCGCATTGACCTTCCAACGAGCCTCACCATGACTCATTTCTTCATCCAATGAGTCGCGATTGCCTTTTGTTAGGTCCACTGGAAAATATTGACATCCCATACCATGACTTGTGACCACGACTCATCACATCTCACGACAAGTCATGGGATGACTCTACATCCCCTAATTTTGAAGTCCAAGACCACCACTACAAACAATGACTAGTTGTTCCCAACAATGATCTGTTGGGTCATCCGTCCTACAATATTTTTCCTAGTTTTTTAGCAACTTTGTTTTTGATCCCGGATTTAATCTTAGGAACTTTGGGGTATTACAATAATCCCTTGAGTGTGAACTTTTGATGATTAAATGGGATTCTCTCTTTGATCTCGAGTAGCATCACCTCCCAGAACATGCTTGCACATGCCAAAAGATATGATTGAGACAAGTATGTAGTGAGCTTGAAGGCAAACTTGATTGTGAATTTTTAATGACTTAAGATGCTATATTTTCTTTTAATGATCAATCATGCCCTTTCTTCGAATGATGGAATCAAATGTGAATCATGTTAATTGATTATGGTAATATCTTCGGGGGCTACTTGCATAAAGTGTCGAGTCTCCTCTTTTCCTTTGAGTTGATGAGCGATCTTTGGGTTTTCTAGGTCTTAGTGTTCCCTTGTGCATAATATAATGTGGAATTACATGCTTATTCCTATAGTTCATCTATAAAGAATTTCCTTGCTTGAGGATAAGAAAATGGCTAAGTTTGGGGTTTGACGAAAGGTAATTTTCAACTCATTAGGCTTTTAAATATGAGCTTTTGCTTGGTTTTCAAGTCATTTGGAAGGATTTTATACTATTTATCTTTAGTTTTTGATGGAACTCAACTTAAGGAGAGAAGGCAAGGAATTGGACAAAAGCATGGAATTGTAAAGAGACCGAGCTCTAGCGGGTGGGACCTAAGGCCTACTCAATGGAACTGCGAAACGCCAGCTGAAATGCAGGAGCATACTGGCTATAAAAGGTGCACTGTGAGGAACACGGGCCGAACTTACGAACCACTCGCCCGTAGCCCCAAAGCCAATGACCCCACTCGCAACAAAGTGGCATCCTCATGAATGGGCACCGCGAAACGCCTATGACTCCTAAATGAGGCCATTTTTCGTGGAGGGAAAAATTATCTGCTGTGGACTTGGGGAGCATTTCTTAACCTATTTTGTACATTCTCTAGAAAGTACTAAATATTTCATTCTTTTATTTGAAATTATAGAGAGAAAAATATTGAATAGTTTTCTTCTTCTTCTTCTTCCTCCGTGTACAAATCACTATCAAGATAATTTTGAGCTTGCTATTTACTTTTAATGATGAATTTTATGGTTTTTTTCAATATTCTTTTGTATTATTCATCTATGAGTAACTACATATTTTGCTAGGGGTGTGTGCATGATTGGGGATAGATTGGATTGGGTATGACTATATTAATCTTGTAATTACTCATTTTGTATAAATCGTTGTTTTCTCCCAAATAATAATTAATCACCATAGTTGCAAATGTGGGTTGTGTCTACTTATTCCATTTTTTCTGAAAAGAAAAATTAAATATGGGTGAGAAAGCAATGATAGGCAATCGGGTCTTGAGTGTGTGGAGTTGGGCTAGAGATATCCAAAACCCATAATCTATAGCTCAAATCTTGTCTAAGCTATAGTGTATTAATTAATTAAGGCCTTGGGGTTTCGAGAAAACTCAAGGAATGAGCACCCAATTGGCTTGAAAAACATCGGTGTCACTTTATCCATGGATATTTAAGCTTATGCAATAATTATTTGAAATTTCTAGTTAATCCCAATCCAATAACCCACATCAATAGCATATCCTTGGCCTCGCTTCATAATTTTTGATTTAATTTGGTTGCCTTATTCTAGATTTTAATTCAAATTTTGATTTCGCCTTTTCCCCAATATCATTTATTTTTATTTTCAATGCATGGATGCAATTTTAGTTCAAGATAATAGACAACTTTTGCGTTATTTACCGTTATTCCTCGTGAATTCGACCCTAACTCTTAGTTGGTATTTATATTACGACAATTGCTACACTTCCTCCTCGTGAGGAGTGAATTTGGACATCAATTTTGGCGCCGTTGCTGGGGAATAGGATTAGATAGCCCCTAGTTAATTGTTGATTTGAATTAATTTAGCATCTTGTGTGTTACTTTTACATTGTTGATATTGTTGGTGTGAGATGAGCCCTTTGAAAGACTAATTCAGAATCCTGAAGGGTCATCTTACGTTGAATCTCTCGATTGACGGATAAAATATGGAGAAGGGAGGAGAGAAAAGGCGCCACACTTGTCACAACCTGAGCATAGGCCCTGATCGAGACATGGATCCGAGAATCATAAATGGCTCCAAGTCAACCTTACGTAATGAACATGATAACTAAAGATCATCATAACAAAGTTGATAGCTAAATACTAAAATAGCTGAAGTCTGAATAACAAACGATATCCACGGCAACATCAAAACACCGAAACCGAAGTTGAAAATACAAGTATGTTCAAAAAGCCTTTAACATACCGACGAGCCGATGGGACAACACCCCAACTAGCTCACCGTAAGTCCGAAACTCGCAAATAACATAACTCAACTAACAAAAGGTCCTCGAAGGATGAGGACTCACCAAAAATAGACTGGATAAAATCCGAGAGATCGGATAACAAGAAACCGAAGCCCAAACATCTCGGCTATATCATGAATGATACAACATAGAATATGCGGTCATAATGGAATGTACTAAGTATGCAAGGTAAGTAAACAAGCCAAGTAAGTAAAACTAAAATCATGCATATCATAAATCATAACATCATAAGATTCCGAGAGCAAAGGATACATGTTGATATCTCGAAAACATGAATAGACATAAACTGATCTCATAATCGAACCAAATGACCTGGGGCCTGAATCGAGATTTTTATTAAAATGATAACCTGGACAATGGGTCAAACCGCTTAAGAACAATATATCATAACTAATAAACATGCATAACTAAAATCATGAGGAACAATGGAGACTTGTCAAATATATATCACTATCATGATAGAGGTTGCTGATCCCATCTATTATACTCTCAAGTGGAAGAGTTGTTCAAAGCTTTTTCCAAGGCTAAAGACGCTACCATGATATCGATATCCTGTGCTGATCAATCGGGGGTGGGGGAAGCTCTCACAAGGGAGGTCCTAAAGGTACATCAAAATCCTACGTTGGCACATAGCTCCCGAGGCCTCGGGTTTTCCCGAACCTATAGCCTACTCCTAAGTGCTAGAAGCTACTCCCAAAACATGCAAAGGTTTCCATCATTTTTCAACAAAGCCGAAACCATCATTTTTAAAATGAAGTTGATAATGAAATAACATGCATAATCTAAAATCTCGAATATGGGAAGTCCCTTGCTCCAACATACCACCCACAAAGTGTGAGCATAACATCCAAAATCATGTCGTAAGTCGAAATTATAAAATTGTACTGAATCATGCAAATGTGTTTAAATTATATGGGCTTGCCCAAACTTTAACATACATGAAATAGACTTGATAGTCAAAAAATCATGAAGTCATACATGACAAATCATAAACATTCTTTCATGCTAGGTATCTCCTCATACTAGAAAATACATATCATAAACTTGACTTTTGGGCGAAACTTGCATAATTGGGATAATTTTCAAAACTTGAAATCATGAATTTATAGTCAATTAGTCTATAAAATCTAGCCATGAATCTTAAAACATGCTTTGAAACATAAAGGGAATCGACCAATGAATAAAGTACAAAGAATTTCATAAACTTAAGTTAAAATCATATAAGATCAAACACTTGAATTCATGAACTTAGGGAGAACTTTGGGAAAGAGAGTGAAAGAAAACTATCATTCATGGCCTCATCTTCTGGGTAAACTGAATTCCAATCTCTTCCTTGAAAGCCCAAGAGATTTGGAGAAGAACTTAGAGAATTTCTAAGCTTGATCTTCAATGGGAGGCCTTAGTATTGCATGCATGAGAGGGAATGAGTAAGAATAGGCTAAACCCTTAAAACCCTCCTAAAAGAGCTTAAAATGACGTAAGTTTAGAGATTAGGAATTAGGAATTACAAAAACACCCTTAGTAATTTCAAGCAGAAAATTAACACTCGCCAAATTCTAATGAGGGACCTGGATGAATCACACTTACCGGATGACTTGTCATCCACTCGTCATCATCATTAGACAAATCCTCATTTACCGAACTTCCTCACCCCCACAGTCCCTTGAAGAGTCGCTAGGTGCACGATGACTCATCCTCAATTTGTTGCCAACATCAAAGCAAAACCTCCTCGCACAATTTAACGAGGGACACCATGACCATGGGTGACACGATGACTCGTTCTTTAACCCATTAGATCTCTTGGTTTGCAACTTTCTCTACGCACTTAATGACCACACTAACAACTCGTTGAGTGACATGATGAGTCATTCTCGAATTGCCGCCATTGGCCAAGAATTTCATCACCTCAAACTAGGCACCTCCTAACCGTCACTAAACGACCCATTAGGTCATCACACTACGACTAGATGACTCATTCTGCGACCTTATGTGAAATTTCCTACTTTCCAATTTTAACTCACGAGTTTGATCTTAGGACTTCGTGGTATTACAGGTTTGATGTTAGTAATGAAGAAAATTAAGTTGTTCACAAATTTTATGATGGGTTTTCACATGAGGTATCATGCCAACCAAGGCTATCAAGACTTTTTAAAATGAAAATCAAGGTCTGAGCTCGATTGTAAATAACCCGAAATAAGTAGTCAAGAGAGAGAAGAGTCCTACATTTACCACATCGAAAGATTGCTAGAGGTTATGCTTTGTTCTGAGTTGTTTCAACTCATCTGGGATTCAGCTTGTTGGCGAAGTGATCTCTGACGCCACTCAAAAAGGTGAAGAACCATGAAGTGTCCATCTAATCGCTATAAGACGTAATGAACTTTTGGCATCACAACATGACAACCCAAAAGGCAATGAAGGAAGAAGATTCCCCCATCACCCCCAAACAATGCAGATGATGAAGCACATAGAAGGGGAAATTGTAGAAGAAATTTGAAATAAACGCTTGAAGGCATTCTTTATGCGTGTTGAAGAGTTGAAGAGGTGTGTCATGTTAGCAAAGGGTTGGGAACCTACTCCTTTCAATTGAAGAAACTTGATCTTCACCTCAAGAATCAGAAAACTCCACCATCGCAACCATCCATCTTTTCACCACCGGTCTTAGAGCTCAAACCTTACCTACCGGTAAGGCTACATATCCGGGGCAATGAGATACTCTTGCGATCATCTTAGCTAAGCTAAATCAACAACAAGTGGAAGAACTTTGGCTGCCTTGAGGAAGCGGGGGCTCCGAGCAATAGAGGCTATAGCCGATAGCACTGGAATACTATCGGGCATTTGCACTCATAAGATCAACCTTGGGAAGATTACATCCCCTCGCTGAGAATAAAAGGTGTTTAAACCTACGATGCAAGAGGTAGTCAAAAAGGATATTATTAAATGGTTAGATGCAGGAGTTGTATACCCAATAGCTAATAGTAGTTGGGTAAGCCTACCGAATGTATGCCTAAGAAAGTGGGAAATCACGATGGTGCAAAACGAGAAAGATGAATTGATTGCAACACGCCCGCCTTCACCTTACGTGAGGGTATGTATGGATTACCGCAAGTTTAACTCATGGACCAAAAAGGATCATTCCCCTTTCCCTACCAATCTATCGATCAAATGCTAGATCGATTGACGGGAAAAGAATATAACTATTTCTTTGATAGTTACTCGTGCTATAATCATATTTCTATTGTCCTGCAGAAGATCAAGATAAAACCACATTCGCATGTCCTTATGGAACTTTGCATTCAAAAGATTCCTCGGCTTTGCAATGCCCCAACTACTTTCCATAGGTGTATGATGTCGTATTTACATACATGGTAGAGGAGAATATGGAAGTCTTCATGGATGACTTCTTGGTTGCGGGAAATTCATTTGAAGACTATTTGGTTCACTTAGAAGAAGTGTTAAAATGATGCGAGGAAATGAACTTGGTGCTTAGTTGGGAAAGTGTCACTTTATGGTAAAAGAAGGTACCGGTCAAGGGCACGAAATCTCTGAGAGGAATTGAGGTAGACCAAGAAAAATTGACGCCATTTCTCATCTTAATACTACTAAGAAGACAATGAAGGGAATTCGTAGTTTTCTAGGACATGTGGGGTTTTACCGTCCTTTCATTAAAGACTTTTCCAAGGTAGAAAATCCCTTGCTTGGATTGTTGAAAGAAGATGCAAAATTCTAGTGTAGAGGCTTGTATGAGGGCTTTCATTGAGTTTAAAAAGAAGCTTGTAGCTCCAATCATCACCACACCAAATTGGGCCGAAGCCTTTGGATTGATATGTGATGCTAGCGATGTAGCATTAGGAGCAATTCTTGGACAATAGGAAGGAAAAGATCTTTCATCCCATTTACTATGCTAGCAAATCCTTGAATGATGCACAAACAAATTACACAAGGATGCAACAAGAGTTGCTCAAGTAAGAGTGTTTAAGTTGAAAACTTTCAAGAATACTTGCTAGCGACCAAGGTAGTGGTGCACACAAACTATGCCGCACCTAGATACCGCACTTAGATACCTAATAACTAAAAAAGATGCTAAACCTAGGCTTATTTGATGGGTCCTTTTGCTCTAAGAAGTTGATTTTGAAGTAAAGGACTAGAAGGGATGTGGAGAATCAAGCCGTTGGACTATACTTCTTGTCTAGAGACATATGGTGGCCTGGGGTGTAAAAGACGAGATTAATGATGACTTCCCTGATGAACATATTTTGGCGGCATCCCATGAATTAACACCGTGGTTCGCATATTTTTCTAATTAGTTGGTGAGTAAACATCACTCCTAAAGGATTGATCTTCCATCAAAAGAAGAGATTCATGCATGATGTTTAGAAGTTTAATTTGGACAACTAGTAATTCTTCCGTAGTTGTTCTAATGGCATATTCATAGATGTGTCCCATAGGTGGAAAATGGTTCCATTCCTCAAGGATTGTCATTCATCACTGGGGCTCTGGCCACACATGGGAGTGTTAGGAAATGGAAAAAGTGCTACAATGTGGATTTTATTGGCCCACTCTCCATCAGGATGCCCAAGACTTTGTTAAGCAGTTTGATCAATGTCAATGAACAAGAAGTATTTCAGGCGACATGATCTTTCTTGATACCTATCCTAGAGGTGGAATTTTTGATATATGGGGAATCAATTTTATGTGGCCTTTGTGAGCTCTTATGGAAACACTTACATTCCGGTAGACGATGACTATGTATCTAACAGGTGGAAGCCGTGGCATTGCCCAACAATTAGGGAGGAGCATGATGTACTCTAAGAAGCATATCTTCTCATGATTTGGCACCTCGTAGCTATCATCAATGATGGAGGATCACATTTTTGCAATCGATTATTGGCCTCGCTTGTAAAGTATGGCGTGAAGCACAAAATTTCTACCCCTTATCATCCTCGACTAGTGGTCAAGGTATGTACAATTGGGAAATCAAGTCTATCTTTGACTAAAACAACAATTTCAATACTGCATCGGGCAAGGAAAACTTGACAGACGCCCGTGGGCCCACTGCACGCATATAAAGTTTCAACTGGAATGTCACCTTATCAATTGGTATTTGGAAAAGCTTGTCATTTACCGTGATTTGGAGCATAAGGCCATGTGGGCCTTAAAGAGTTTAAACCTTGATTGAGGGAAGTTCATTCTACAATATATATAAGATCCATCTCGTATAGATATCATCATCTACATCCGGGCCGTTCGTACACGATTGGAAAATCTAATGAGATGGAATTTTAGATTGATGGCTTACGAAAATGCTGCAATATACAAAGCCCGAATGAAGTACTACCTTTGATCGAAAATTTGGCAAAGGAATTTACACTGTGGAGAGCTGGTACTACTCTTCAACCTCTAGGCCGAGGTTTTCCCTGAGAAGCTTAAATCTAAGTGGTTGGGTCCCTTTAAGGTTTCTAAGTTTCGAGAATGGAGCCTTTGAGCTTGAAAGAGATGATGGGCTAAGATTCAAAGTGAATGGCCAACGAGTAAAAACGTATTTCTGTGAGTGCTCAGAGAAATCAACATGGTAGAAGTTTCATACCTTGATGAGTCGTAGAAAACACCTTTTCATGCCACAATGTTAAACGAGGTGCTTCTCGGGGAGGAAACCCAAGTGTTTTCATGTTTGATGCTTTGATGATTTGATGTTCGCTGATTTTTGTTTTTGTGGTGCGTAATGGATGAAGAGTGAGCTGAAAGAAAAATACGAAACTGGTGGCGCAAGACCCGCAAAATGTAGGTCCTCAAATGCGAAATGCCATGTACATGTAGGTGGTGTCCAGAATATGAGAGAAAAGAGGAGAAAACTGGCAATTTACCTGAAAATGACGGTGCCAACTACGAACCGCCACCACCACCTACCGAGGAAGTGAATTATAACCGTGACACACCGGCGAAAGGAAGGTCACAACCCGTGAACCACCGGTCAACCACAACTTGCATATAGTAAATGGGAACAGGTGGAGGTCACCCGCACTTGATGTGGCGAAACGCCGGTATGCTATGTCTGCAAGTAAAGGTACGTATTTCATTTAAAATCTTTACGCACTCCGACCATGGCTTTTAACACCTGGCCAAACCTTTTCTTTAAAAATCCCCACATACCCTTCAATTTCACTTTTACACTTTCCCAAAAACTCACTTTCCCACAAACTTCTACCTTTCAAATTTCCCACCATTAAATCCTCCATTAAACCCACCTTCTCATCACCCAATCATTCTCCCTCTCTTCAAATTTCTATAAAATCCTCACTCCTACTCCTTTCATTTCATCCTACCTCACACACTTCTTACTAAGCAAAAGACTTTCCCATTGTTGAAAACACCATTTGGTCAAGAAACCAATTTCACATCTAGCCGTTCATTATTCTCATCGCTTCAACGCATGTGTCCTTATGCTCTTATATTGCTTGTTGTTTGAAAATGAGAGTTAAAGATTAATCAAGCTAGATTTAGAATTTTCCACTCCATATCTCCATTTCATATTGTGTTTTGTTATTTTGTGTGATTCTCATACTGTGTGTTTTCTATATTAGTTGGGGGTGAATTTAGTAACCCCAAGTGCTTCAAATTAACGATTTGCTCGATGATAGATCGAAAGGACGCCATTCTTAAGGAGAACCGTCATTTTTATTTTGTTGTGTTGTTTGGAAAGGGTTGATCATAATGTGGGGGTGAGTTGAGTAAATCATGAAACTTGAGAGGTTCTTGTTTAACTGGTCAATGTTGTTGATGTTAATATAGTGTCACACCTATTAGTCCCCTAGCCATTACCAAAGAAACTGTGGTGAGGCGCAGTTTGAGTTTAGGAACTTTAGGCCATCGCCTAGATCCACGATTCACCTCAAGGCTTCGCAGGTTAAGACTAGTGAACATCAGTGTAACAATAATAAAGAATTCAGGTTCACTCTTCTTCCCAGCCGGCGCCTCAACTATGACTCGCGTGGCTTATACTAGCATTTCGTTGTAATGTCAGACCACCACTTGTTATTGTTGTTACAAATTATTCTCATCCAATTCTGAAATTTTTATTTCTAGATTAGTTTTATATGTCTTTTACTTTCATATTATTCAAAACCCAAAAAGAGAAGCATGTGGCACTAATATTTCTTTGCAAAAGATCATGTCCACCTCCCGACAACGTGGCAAAGGAAAACACTAATACCGATGCCAATGTTTCGGCGTAGTCCATGAGGATGCGCATTGATTAATTCCACTTCGGGGCTCAATAAATGAAGAATTATTATGTTCAAGCATAGGAGAAATGGTCTATCTTGCTAGCCAATGTTGAGCCTTTAAGCCTTTTCCTTGAAAACCACATTACAAGCCAATTACCCCTTTGTAATCCTCTTGTCACCAATCCTCCCTAATTCTAGTTGTGTGAAGAAATGCAAAAATGATGTTTGAAGTCTCAAAGTGTGGGAATATAAAAGGGGAAAGATTAGGCAAAGCCTGGGTTTGGGGTTGCAAAAAGGAAAATGTAGAAAATGACGTGAACTTCAATGTGAAGCAGCACTCACAAACATGAAAAGAATGAATAAATTAGTTGGGTGAAAAGCATCGAATTGTAGAAAGGTGTTCTCTGCTCAAATGAGATGAAAAGTGGTAACTAAGGAGAGATAAGGAGGGCTCTCATTTCAAAAGTGAAAATGTTGTTCAAGGAAAGAAAGGTAAGGGTGATTTCCAAGAAAATGGAATATGCAATAAAGATCACAAAAAGGGCATTAGGAGGTTCTAGTCACTAGAACTTAAAAAGTCATACAACCTTTACTCCTATCCTTCATCGGTAACCTCTAATTCCTAATTGATTTTAAGTGTAATGACTCTACATTAGTGGAAATTTACATGAAGGGCAAGCCTATGGGTCAAGTTATGTGCATGAGAATTTCTTTATAGAGTAAAACAATTTGTTTCATTCTATAATTCCTTGAGTGTGAATTGCTTGATGATTAAATGGGATTCTCTCTCTGATGTTAGTAGCATCACCTCCTGGGGAACATGCTTGCACATGCCAAAAGATATGATTGGAGACAAGAATGGAAGAGCTTGAAGGAAAACTTTGCATATGAATTTTTAATTACTTAAGATCCTATATAATGTAAAGCTTGTTTTGATCAATCATTCCCTTGTTTCAAATGAAGGAATCAAATGTGAATCATTCCTATCGATTGTGGTCATCTCTTGAAGCATCTGCATAAAGTGTTGTCTTCTTTTCGTTTGAGCTGGTGAGCGATCTTTGGGTTGTCTGGGTCATAGTATTCCCTTATGCATAACCTCATGTAGAATGACATGTTTATTCATATAGTTCAGTTGTAAAGAATTGCCTTCTTGGAGGACAAGCAATGGTTCGCTTGGGAGTTTGATGAGTTGGCAATTTATCAACTCATTAGGCTTTTTAAACATGAGCTTTTGCTTGGTTTTCTCAAGTCATTTGAAGGATTTTATGCTCTTTCTCTTAGTTTTTGCAGGCAGGCATTCAAATTAAGGAGAGAAGGAAAGGAATTGGACAAAAGCATGGAATTAAAGATGAGGAATGTAGCTCTACCAAATGGGATCGACATTCCACCGCATAGAATAGCAAACGCCGGCCGAATCGCGTAAGCATACGTGGAAATAAGTAGAAGGTGCAACACTAAAACGCGAGTCAAGACTCACAACCCCCCGGTGCCAACACCCGCCGAGCCCCAAAGTGACTAATCCCACCTACGACAAAGCCTGCCTCTGATGGGCACCAGAGACACGCCTCGATGACTCACAAGTGATGAGGCCATTTTCAGAGGGAAAAATTATCCAAAGATTTCCGGATTTGAGGAGCATTTTTAACCTATTTAGGTACATTCTCTAGAAAGTACGTATCATTCCATTCGATATTTGAAAAATTAGATAGACAAATATTAAATAGTTTTTCTTCTTCTTCCTCCAAGTACAAACCACTATTGAAGACAATATTAAGCTTGCTATTTACTCTTAATGATGAATTTATGAATTTTTTGTCAATATACTTTGTATTATTCATCTATGAGTAGCTAGATATTTTTCTAGGGGTATGTTCATGATCGAGGATAGATTGGATTGGGTATGGCTATATTAATCTTGTAATTACTCATTTAGTATAATATGTTGTTTTTTTCCCAAATAATAATTGAATTACCCATATTTGCAAATGTGGGTTATGTCTACTTATTCCATTTTTTCTTGAAAAAAGAAAATTAAATATAGGTGAGAAAGAAATGGTAGTCCATTAGGTCTGAGTGTGTGGGGTTGGGCTAGAGATAATCAAAACCCGTAGTCATACACCCATTAGGGATTTGGAGGTTAGGAGATAGCTTCAATTTTGCCAAAGCTATAGTGGATTAATTAATTGAGGACTTGGGGTTTGAGAAAACTCAAGGAACAGCACCAATTGGTTGAAAAACATCTAGTGTCACTTTATCCACTCGCTATTTATGCTTATGAGTACTATTTGAATTTCTAGTTAATCCTAACTGAATAACCCCATCATGTTACACCCCGTAAGTTTTTAATGCTTAACTAACGCGTGTATGTATATTGAGTATTTTGGAGTATGACGATGAAGGAAAGGGCCCTGGGATGAGTATGCAAGCACAACATTAAACAAGCAGAGGCCGGGGCCGAGGCCAGGGTGCACCGGGCACCGCGCTGCGCGGCCGGTCACATCATGCCCCTTGCTCCGGGCGCTGACGCCGGCACCGCGCCACCCCTACCACTACCTCAACTATATATATAGGCCTCTTGATGTTTGAATAAATCACACTTAATATTTCCCTTCTAAGCAGAGAAGAGAGGGTAAGCGACAATTTCTTCTATTTTCTACCGACTTACACCGTTAAACCCGTCTAAATGCGAATTCATCTGATAACGAGTTCTAGGCCCATGAGGAATGCCCCGAGGAGTTATTTCTAGGAATGCCGAGTACCCAACCCCCGCCGAGTAAAAAGTTTTCTAATCACTTAATTGAGTCCGGGCAACTATATGATAGGTAAGCATTTCTACCTCTAAACTCGGAAGTTGTGAGTTTTTAGCTGAAATAAACGAAGTTGAATTGTAAGTCAATGTTCTTTCATGCCCCACCTAGAGAGGCATTATTGAAACCTAATGCCACACTAGGACATGGCTAACCTAGTTGGACATATGTGGAGCCTCTAGTGCTTGTCGCAACTAATAATCAAGAAAACAAATGTATATATCTCGACCGTAAGTGATCGCCAACAAGGCCACATAGCAAACTCCTAAAAGAAAAATAGCTAACCCAACAAAAATAATAAAATGATCCTATGCGCTTCATAAGACCACCATGTTGTCTAGCCGCAACTAAAAAAAAAAAAAAGGACAAAAAAATCTTATGCCAACTACTACTAACACAGCCAAGTTAACCGAAAACTACACTAGGCCCCACACCGCCAACATACGTAACACGACAACATAGGCCACACACGGCCAAGAACAACTAACTAAAGACTGTAATCTGCAAGCCTCTAAGAGTGAAATATTGATCGACAAAAATTCTACTTACCCAATGCTATACAAATAAAAGACAGGTGAAGCTCTACTACCTAGCAACTCCGAATGAAAAGAGATGGCCAATCTGCGAACTCGAAATAACCGCTAGGAGGTCTCAAACCTTCGTATAAACCTACAGAAAGTATGCAGCGCCCATACATGCCGTCAATATGTACCGAATCTGAAAGGAAATAGAAGTTTAACAGAAGCCGATAAAGAGAAAAAAGTAATCGCAAGAAGGGCAAAATTGACATGTAAGATCTCTTATCCTTAACCTCGCATCTAGCAAATCACTAGCCGAATATGAGCGCTAAAGTTTACACGACTATACATTCATAAGCTATAAACTTATGCTAAGACATCCAAAGAACCTAACCTAGCACCCGTAAGCTTGGAAGGCATAATAAACACAGAGATAACCTAACTAGGCCCCCATGAGCCTCAAAGAAGCCAATCGCATATATACCCCTATTAGTACTTGAGGCCATGCAAGTAACTATAACTGAAAATATTTGGTCTCTTGAGACTCATGGCAGAGCCTTCTAGGCCCTCGTAACCGAGTTCCGCCTTTTCGCCCCGTGATCGGACCTGAGCGCACAAGACTTTATGAAGGGTATGTAATACCGCTACTTACATAAAAGAAGTCCATAAGTGAATATACTTCAATATGGGTCTGTAGGCTCTACTTAGTCCTTACAGAACACATGGCTCCGTAAGAAATAAAGCCTCATAGTTCCATATGTATTCTATAGCTCCGTAAGCATTAGCAAAGACGTAGATTCGTAAGGGGCTTATGAAGCATCTAGAAGCCTCTTAATGGGACATGGCAAGATGCAAAGATGAACAACGATCTACCCTAACTAGGGACACTATATTACAATCTACAAATCTAGACACTCAAAGGCATAACTGGCCTTCTAAGCCTAATGCGACCACTACTCGCTCCTAGAATAGTCTATATAGCCGCCAACAGCACACCTCGTATGCCTACCTCGGACAAAGGCCCCGGGCGACATGTACTGGGCTTGACTAGACGAAAAAGGACGAGGTCCAAGTGACCAAGCAAATATTCTCAAGGTCATGTCAGTGGCAGCATAAGTTAACCGTATGGTCGCACGACCAACTATTTAATTACCACTTAGAACAATTGTAAGGCCGCAAGTAATCGGATATGCTCTTTCGCCGGTCTCTAACTTCCTCATAAAAAAGTCATTATAATGCTTAAACTCGAAGTTAATGTTGTGATACTATGGTTCTATCCCCTTAAGACATTAACTTGGTATGTCCGTATTTTATATGGCTCCTTAGGGTGATCATAGCCTCATAGGTAAGTATATTTGGACCTAGCCAATCACGCATAACTCCGTACATGGGCATTCATAAGGAGTAGGTTAGGGAGTTGGCCCCACATCTAACTACTAATAAGATTCCCTACTAAAGGTATCAACTAGCCTATCAGACTTGTAACAACTAAGATGGTTTCTTGGGCGGCCTCTATGACAAGTATTAAGTCGGCCGAAACTTACTTCACCGACAAAGAGCAAATCATATGTCGTTGCGTTATTCATTAGGCAACCTTGGTGCCATCAAGTCAAAATAAGACAACCCTTATCAAGATTCTCGGGCCGGGGCATCAAAGTACGCAAATGGCCTCTCAAGGAGTTTACTAACAACAGAAGGCCAACCGAAAGTTATATCACCTAGCTATGCCCTAGGTCAAGTCTAACATACCAAGTCGTTTCCATTACTAATCCATAAACTTCTAGCCTTGGCATGACAAGTAAACATCATAATACTCTCTAAATGGTAAACGGTGAATGAGGAACTCTCTATGGTGCACCCATCATTAGTCACACTTAACATACCTTTCTCAACGAGGGATACTATAGTATAATCTAAATACTTCTATAGCAAAATCATTGTAACATACATAATCACATCTACGCGCAGTTTCAGTCACAAGATAAGATCAATACTCCCATTTCGAGGCATAGTCGTATCATTATACGACAGGAATAACTGGTCAAGAGATGTTTAACATACCTCAAATTCTAATTCTCATTTATCCAAGTAGTTCCAACCCTACCGATAATTCCACTTGATTGCAGCCTCATGCCGAGAGAATAAGGCTATTTCAATAGTAGGCTTTGCAAATAATGATATCTCTTGAAAACATTTGACTCAATTCCACTTCGTTTAACTCGCTAATAACTCATAAATTCTTGAGAGTCTAGAAGGTATAAATGCTTACCCGTCACTTTACTTCCTTAAGACCCAATTAGGAGTGATTCCAACAACTTTTACTCGGTGGGGTCCTAGTAATCCGAGTGAATTTCCAAGAAATAACTCCATAGGGACATTCCTCGTAGGCTTGGAACTCCTTATCCAAGATGAATTTTCATTTGAATGGATTTAAGCAAGGCAATTTTGCCAAAACTGATAGAATGTTGAGAGAAAACATCGAAGGGGCCGGGGTCTATTTTATGAAATGTTTCAAATGATTCGACTTAACTTGAACACATACATATATATAAGGTGTTACACCCTGTAATTCTAATGTTTAGTCGGCATATTTGTACGTTAGTTAAGAGTTTAGGGTATGACGATATGTGGAAGGTCCTTGGAAAAGGTCAACGAGTGCGACAAATCGAGGTTGTGTATGAAGCCAGGGCTGCCTGGATGGTGTTACCAAAAGGTGCAATATGTCACTGACCCTTACCCGTGACGGGCCTCCATGGCACGCGCCTAGAATTGTTGGGATGGTCACGAGTCCACCGCCCAAGTTTCGTATAAGTTTAATCTGGGATCACTGGTCTCATTTCAAACATGAAACCTTCATCCATATTAGGAGAACCCCACCATTTTTAAGTAAATTTCCTTTTGGTTATGCTTCCAAACTCCATCCAAAATCAAATTAACTTCGTGTATCGAATATAAGTTCATAGGAGCATTACTACTTGTTAGTTTAAATATGCCCTATGAATCGAAACTCATATAGCCTAGAAGCCTATAGATAGTTATTAGGCTTGAGTTAGTAAGTTGAATGATAGGTGCAATTCAGCAATATACCTACTAGTTTGGCGCCTATGTTTTTAGGAAGCATGCCCAGAGGTCATTGGCACCTACGCCCCTAGGGCCAAAAACTTAGATAGGAAGGCCATATTTTAGAGTCACAGACTTAGGTTTTCTAGTGAACTGGTGAAATGCCATCTAGTTAGCTATTACAAGCGATTACGGGCCCCATGACTTTGTAATTGCTTATGGCTGTGCCGCCCTGTGAAGCTGCACCCAGCCGACCAAGTCAAATAGACCTCGTGGGTACCCTAAGGAAGGGACCTTGTTAGCGGCCAGAGGCAGGCCGCGCTCACTGCTTCTTATAAGATACACAAAGTGCATTGCTCCGAGTGGCTAGATCTATATAAACCGGTATATAAGGTTAGAATCGCCCAAAAAGTCACATAAGATCCGAAAACCAAGATAAGGTCTAAAGTACTAGCACCATTTTAGTATAGTACTACCTGATAAGAATGTCGTGAAGATGCTTGTGAAGGATTAGGGGCCGACCGCTCAAAAGCATGTTCGGTCATTAGTAGCCCTATAGATGTTCTAAGCAAAGGAACTAAGTAATTAGTAATCCGAAACCCTACAGCTTGTTTAAGGAGTTATAATTGTCCGAGCAGGACATTCGTGAGTATTGTTAGGCCACTCCGCATCTTGCTCTATCTAGCTCCGACCATTATCATGACCGCTACCAAGATCCTCTAATCGATATAGGTGCATGGGGTGTTCCTCGAAGCGAAACTTTACTGCACTACTTCTAGGGGTGAGCAAAGCACAGTGTTATGCCCAAAGGCCGATACTCCTTTGAGTGGCTAGACTCGAGATTTCAAGATAGCACCTCAATTGGGGTTGTACTTAGAGCCTTCCACCACTCCCGTGGTTACTATCGTGTCGTCGCCCACTAGGGCATAGGTGACGCCTTACAAGGAGTGGCATGCCGTCTTCAAGGGACGAAGATGAGGTCCGAGGCCTTATACTACCATTCCATGACTGACTATTTTATGTTGTATCGGCACCCCCCTCCTCCATCAGAGCTTGGTGCCCGGTGCGAGCATCGAGTCCACTGTGAATTACAGCGCATCGTGGAGCCAAGCGAGTTCGGGCCAAGTGCACTGTGGGGACAGTAGGGTGGCTATAGCACCGTGAGAGCCTTCATAAGAACTCGATAGGGGTATATAGATTGAGGTGTACTTGCTAGGGCTTATGGGGGTCTTGTATTATTTCTATGTTACTTATACCTTTCTGTGCTTATGGGGCCAAAGGAGGTTCTTTTTTGTATTCTTGCCTACTAGTTATAGATTTATGATGTAAGAAGTTATGTAGTTTTAGCCTGCGTACGTGTAGTTTCTTGCTAGATGCATTACGAATAAGCAGGCCTATAGGTTAATCTTTCTGACCTCCTTCTACTACTAGCCTAACAACTTCTTATTTACTGTCTCATATTTGGTACACATTGTACCATTACCTTCCTGGGTGCCGCATTACTGTGCTTCTGCATTGCACGTAACTCAAGATCCTCAATAGAAGCTATTCAGAGCCTGTGAGGTTTGGCCGGCTTCTTTCATTCGGAGTTGCTAGTGGTAGAGATTAAATCTTCTTTGTATATCATTTGGGTAGGTCAGCACTATCCCGACCTCTATTTGTATTCCTAGAGGCTTGTAGATGTTACTATTTCCCGTGGTTAGCTTGTAGTTGGCTATGTGGGGACTTGTTTAGTCGTTAGCTATGGGCCTTGTTGTCCATATAATAGTTTAGTGCCCGGGATGCATTTTTCAGCTTATAACTAGACATCAAGGTGGTCTTGTTGGCCCGCATAGGATTCTCTTTTATTTTGCTTGTTGTTGGTTAGCTAATTTCCTTTATAGGTGGATATACTTCGCCTTATACTACGGAGGCCGTGTTTACAAATGAGATATAGCCCGCTGTTTTCTTGAGCTGAGTTGTAAGAATGCACTGTGTGCATAAGCCAATCCAGGTCGGGCCAGATTTTAGTGTAAGTACTAGGTGCCGCCATGCCTCCTAAGGTGGGGTGTGACATAAGGGTAGCAGGGGTCCGTGGTGCGCGCCCATCGCGCGGCCGAGGCGTGACGCGCGCCTCTCTCGCGCCTCGAGGCGGGGTGTGCGGCGCGGTGCCCTTGTGCCTTTCCTTGAGGTTTGGCCTCCCACTCGATCATTTTTATACTCACACAGCCCCCGTATGCGCCATACTCTAAAATCTCAACATATGTACGCACGCACGGTTAGTTAATAGGAACTTACAGGTGTAAATCTTCCTCTCGGGGACATTTGTCCTCAAATGTAATCATAAAACTCAAGAGACACAAATTCCCATAACCATTGCCCAAAAATTATGGCGCTTCTTTGTAACATGGACTATCCTAAACTGTGAAGTAGAAAAGTCCAACATAAAGCGCCCTCACGGAAGCTACAAGAAATGACACCACATAACTCCATAACATAAAAGCGAACAACTAATCGCACTGATAATAATAGCAAAAGGGCATCTATCAACACTTGAAAATTATCTTACCTTCACCGAAATTGTCTAAGTTTGTATACTATCGCCGTAGAGCCCGGAACGACCGAAGATATCCAACTTTGCATCATTCCTCAGCTTCCCAAATCACCCTTCTTCCTTTTTTTCCTCTATAAGACTTTACTAGGATACATCTTTGGGTCTCAAGATAGCCCCTATGAACCTAACGATCTAATATAACTATTGAGTCTCTGGGACGGCCTTTCTGCAACCCGGGGCCTCCTTGGGGATCGATAATTCATGAAAGGTCCCTTTTATGTGCTGGGTAGTGTTGATAAACCAATCCTAGCTCTCCGAACACAACTCTAACTCATAGGCCACTTGAGGATCCAAAAGATAACTTAGTGAATCTAGGGCTAAGCTTGCACCTCTCGCCAAATCTCACAACGCCCTTGTTGGCAAAATTTTTAGAAATACCCGCCGTCGCTTCAATCCTTAAGTCCCCTACGCCATATGTTAGAATAGGACTTAACGACCCCGGCCGTCGCATATCTTCTATAAGTTTAACTTTTCCCCCAACTGATGTAGTATGCCCGGCCTGGGGCTTATCTCTAACTTACCTCGTCTATACCTAGCACTTCCACAAATAATGCATCTCCGAGCGTCTCGAATTATGTGCTCTACTTGGCTATCCGTCTCCCTTGGGATGAGAAGCCGTACTCATATTAACTTGCGTCCCAAACTGGGTTTCGATACCTTTTCCAAAACCTAGTTGTGACTTGTGCCTCTTCTAAGAATTTAATAGACACTGGGACTTCATGTAGCCTGACTATCTCTTTAGTATTTAACTCAATGTAATCTTTAGCCGAAACGCGTGATTCTCACCGGGTAAGAAATGAGTTGATCTCATTAGTATTTCAACAATGACTCAAATAGGGTCAAATTTACACTCAGCATGGGTAACTCGCAGCCTATATTCGTACCGACTACTTCCCACTTCCACGTTGTGCATGGATATCTCCCGAATTAGCCTACCCGCTCGATGTCCAACTCCTTTGTTGGCCATTGAAGCTTCATGCCAAAACTCAATAATATCTTTCTTCTTCCTTTCTCACTACTATATCTCTTTATAACCTCGATGCATTTTCTACAAACCCCGGGTGGAGGGAATAACGAACATGGCTCAAGGCTCGTCCCTACTATCTCAAGGCCGATGACTCCTTCTGGGCCCCCGTCTCCGGTTGTACTCGGCTAGGTCTTCATACCATCACTCCTTTGCCTCCACAACTAGAAGAGATATTATCGTATTCTAGGTTACAATCTCACAATCGCTTAAGTGTCAGCCTGATGTCATTTCTCGATATTCGCCGATGATTCTACTCTATCGCTCGCCTACATCCTAGGAGGTGGTTCTGGCCCTTCTCCAAGGATCGATGTTCATTTCTTGCCCCTTACTTCTATAATCTAAACTCCGTGTTCGTGCACCATGCAATCGCACTACCAAGGATACCATCACAAGTCTCTTAACTCTTATCATCCTGACCCGCACTCGAGTTGGTTCCCTGCTATATAATGTCTCTCGCCTCTCAACATAATAGGTCAGTCATAGGATTTATTTTCTAGGTAATTCCCTACCATTATCAATACACCGTGGTGGGATTACTTATTTATAACCCGAGCTTTGCTATTGCCGAGTCTATTGCCGATGGACTCTCACTTGTACTTGGTTGCTCCTAGAAATCTTACATGCCATCCTAATCTTTTATTGTAGTGAAGGTCTATGTGGCTTATTTAAGTACTAGGGGTCTTGGCCACTTTTCTAACCTCTACAGAATCACATCTAGCCCTTTACTATTTACTCATGGAAACATAGCATCAATACTTATGCTCTATGCTATCTTAAGAGGCCGAGAGGAAGGAAATAACCATATCTCTACTGGGATAAGGTACGAAACTCAACAAACTCTAAAGGGCCGAGGAAAACCTCGAATTACACAATCCTTCGCATATCTCATGTAACCCAACATTAACCTGCCCCCGTTCCGATACCGAATAGATACTAAACAAGACAATATATATATTACACTTCTGACCTCTTCAAGAGTGCTAGGGAAGAACTGACAATGGTGCTATCATGTCTGTTACCTTATAAGGTTCCTAGTGCCCCAAGAGGATACTGGGGAGATTTGAAGAGATGTCCCCTTCGCCCTCGTGCCGGGATGTCCCCCAACTATGGCACTCCGATGGCACCCTATCCTACTACTATATCTAACTTTTTGTTTGGCTGTATTCATCTCATATCAAACATTATTCTAGGCGTAATATAACAATGTAAGCTAGTGGACTCAACCCTATACAACTCTACTCTATAAGACAATCCGAGAAGAAGAAAGGGTAACCATACTATCATGCCTCGTAGCTCCCGTTTATAAAATGTGGTGCATGACATTTATAAACAAGCACCCTACTAGACACGGCTTGCAAACTCCCAGATATGATTTTACTCGATACCAAGTTTGTCATGCCCTCGACTGGGAGGTGGCATGAGAACACCTAATGCCACATCAACTAATAGTATCTGAATGACAGAAAAATTAAAGCAACACAGCACCTCACAATCAGAAAACAATATATATTGGCCGTAGCATAGCCTAGGGCCGATAAGGCCACATATAGCAAACTCCAGAAACAAAATAGCTAACCCAAAGAATAAATAATAAAGGGATTCTATGCGGATCGATAAGACCACCATGTTGTCTAGTCATAACCAAAAAAAGGACATGAGCCTTATGTCAACTACGCCCAACAAGGATGTTAACCGAAAGTTACACTAGCCCCACACCTACCAACATACAAAACACAATGTAGGGCTCCCACTGGCGTTGCGAATAACTAATCAAGACTATAGTCTACAGCCTGTAAAGAGTGTAAATATTGGCCTGACATGGCCTCTACCACCCAAATGCTATACAAATAAAAGACAGTAAAACCTCTACTACCCGGAAACCCGTATGAAAGCAAGCCGGCTAACTGGCCGATCAATAACTTCTACGAGGTCCCGAAACTCCGTCTCGTCTAAACTCGGTAAGCAAGTATGTCATGCCCCATGCGTGGGCATTAGTACAATATGTACCGAACATGTAAGAAAATAATAAAAGCTGTAAAGAACTAAAGTAATCAAAGAAGAAGGGAAGAAATTAACCCAGAAGCTCTCTTATTCTTAACCTGCATCTAGTAAATCACTAGCTAAATATGAGTTGAAGTTGTACAACTATACATTCATAAGCTATAGCTAGCAAGAAAGTATCTAAAGAAGAACTTAACTCGGGCGCCCATAAGCCCGAAAGGTAAATTAACACAGAGATAATCTCTTACTCCGTCCTAACAAGCCTGTGCGCCAATCACCATATACCCTATTAGTACCCTTGAGGCCCCGCAAGTAATTGTAACCGAACATACCCGGTCTTTTTGAGACTATACTAGAACCTTTCCGTTCTTGTAACTAAGTTCTGGCCCTTTTCGCCCTTCGTGACTACACCCGAGTTCACGAGGCTCTATGAAGGGTTTGTAATGTCACTACTTGGTGAAGAAGAATTCCATAAGTGAATAGATTCTTAATATGGCCTCAGGCTCTACTTTAGTCCTTATAGATAAGACATCGTCCGTAAAGCCATTCCGTAGTTTTATAAGAAATACAATATCATAGCTCCATAGTAGCCCATAGCTCCATAAGTATTAGCAGCATTTATACCCGTGTGCGCTTATAATTCAATAGTTTCTTAGCCGATCGTGGCGCAGAGGCACACAAAACACGATCTACCCTAACTAGGGACAATTATGTTACAATTTATAAATCTAGTCATTCAAAAGGAGTATATGTCCCCTCGTGCCTAAGGTGACCACTACTCGCCCCTAGAGAAATCAGAAGTCAAGCAACCGTGCACACCTCATATGTCAATTCCAGCCGAGGTCCCGGCAAAAAGGTTTATAGTGTCCGTCAACCTAGACGAGTGATGATGAGGTCCGAGTGACCTAAGATATAGTCCCAAGGTCATGCTGGGGATAGCTCATAAGCAATGGTAAGGTCACAGACGACCAACTATTTAATTTCACTTAGAATAACTATAGTCGCTACTAATCGAACATGCTCTTTAAATAGTCGGCTCCTAACATCCTGGCCGTGCAGCTCACTATAATCCTTATTCTTAAGGTAATGTTGTGATACTATGGTTCTAGTTCCTTTAGACATTAACTTTGTCTTTCCAGATTTTATATGGTCGCTTTCCGGGTCCATTCATGTTCTCGTAGGCAGTATATCGCAGACCTAGCCACTCATGGCAACCCGTACATGGGCATCGATAAGGCAGGTTGGGGCGTTGGCCCTACATCTAACTACTAATTAAGGTTCCCTTTAATGTGTCAATTAGCCTCAACAAACTAGTAACTACCGAGATGGTTTCCCGGCCACCCGTATGATAAACATTAAGCTTCCGCTAAAACTAACGCACACGTACAGCAGCCAATCATATGGAAAGTTGTCTCTAGTTAATTAGGCAACCCAGAGCCATCAACTCAAAGATAAGACTACTCCTATCAAGATTCTCGCCTTGGGGGCATCAAGGTACGCTAACGGCCTCTCTGAGCAAGCTTTATTGACAATATAGGCGTCAAACTCAAAGTTATGTAGTCCCTCTATGCCCTATGTTGTCCAACTTACCAAGCCGGCCCCAATGTACCTAACCATAAACTTCTGTGCCTTGGCATGATAGCAAACATCATAATACCTCTAAATGGTAAACGAGTGAACAAGAAACTTCGGCGCACTCCATCGTTAGTCACACTTAACATACCTTTTCCGATGAGGTATAATATAGTATAATCTCAATATCGTTCTTATAAATAGCCTAACTACAAAGATACATAATCATTATCTACTAGCAAAGAACTAGTCATAACATATATGATCATTATCTACTTTCGAGGACATAGGTCAGATCACCATACGACTAATAATCAGTCAAGATATAAGCCTTAACATACCTCAAATGCTGATTCTCATTTATCCAAGTAATTCTAACCTGCAATCGATAGCTCTACTTGATTGCAACCTCTATGATGAGAGAATAAGGCTATTTCCAATACTAGTCATCGAAAATAACGGTATCTCTCAAAGAACATTGACTCCAATTCAACTTTTTTTAATTTAGTCGAAAACTCATCAATTCTGTAGACTCTAGAAGGTAGGAAATGCTTACCCGTCTCTGTAGTCTCTCTTAAGACTCAATTAGAAGTGATTCGACAACTTTTACTCACAAATTCCGCATCCAGCAATTCATGCGTTGTTCCCAAGGTCATTCCTCGTAGGCCTCCGGAACTGTTATCCAAGCTGAAATTGCATTTGAACGGAGTTTAACGGCATAATTTTACCAAAAATAGATAGAAAGTTGAGAGAAAACATCGAAGGGGCCGTGGGTCTATTTTATGAAATGTTTCAAATGATCAGACTTAACGTGAACAAACACATATATATATATGGGCTGTGGCAGGGGTCCGTGTAGTGCACCCATCACGCTGCAGGTTGAGGCGCAACGCGCCGCTCCCTGCGCCGAGGTGAGGTGTGCGCGGCGGCGCATCTTGCACCTTGCCTCTGGGGTTTCGCTCTTCGCCGACATTAGTTTTATACTTACGTGGTCCTCCCTCGAGCCTTCTCCCACATGTGTCATACTCCAAAACTCTCAACATATGTACGCACGCATTGGTTAAAAGATCTAATCCTATGGGGTGTGTAACATGTTCTTTGAAAGATATCGGTTATTAGTCGCTTCTATTATTGAAAATAGCCTTATTTTCTTAGTGTAAGGGCTACAATCTAGTGATCACTAGCTTCTAAATGGAACCTGTTTAGGTTAAACGAAAATTCCAGATTTGAGGTATGTTAAGGCTATCTTTCTGCACTTATTCTCGTCGTATAAAGTGATATGAATTATGCGCTTGAAAGTACATAATGATCTTATATATGTTGTGATTATCTCCGTCGCTAGTAGATAATGATTCGTCTGCTCTAGTGACGCTATAAGACCTAATGAGATTATACCATAGTATCCTCGTCGGAAAGGCTATGTTAAGTGTGACTAGAGCCAGGCGCCATAGAGAGTTCTCATTCACGCGTTTGGCCATTTAGGAGGTATTCTGATCTTTTTCTATCGTGCCAAGGCCTTAAAAGTTTATGTTAGTTGTTGGGTATGACTTGGTAAGTTGGACAAGATAGTACATAGCCGAGCGATATAACTTTCAATTTGGTGCCTATATTGTTAGTAAAGCTCACCTAGAGGCCCTTGGCTGCATCTCCTCACTTCCAGGCTGCAAAACCAGATGTGGATGATTACCCTGCTGAAGATATCTGTAATGTGAACCCAGTGACAATTGCCGGCGATTAAAGATAGTTGTCGGAATTGTGAGTTGAGCTGGGCCCAAAAAGGTTACAAAGAAGGTCGCCTTCAAACATCTGAACAGCAAAAGCCCACAGACTAGTCGATGCCCTAAGGAGGGAACTCTTATAAAGCAGTGGTCAACGCCCGTTTCAGCTCCATATAGAATATAAGAAGCGTTGCATAAATAAATAACAAAAAAATGAACATAGTTCACGTCCACAAAATCGATAGATTCGTTGTATCGGTTATCACCTATATCGTCGTTTCGTCATAATTGTTTGATACTGCCGCACGGTCATAGTTTACTCTTAGTGAATATGGTATCCGCTTTGGCAAAGATCTTGGGTAATTTACGCTCATGATACTCTTAAATGCTTCATTTCTACTCGCTTATATAGATTTATGCATTCTCTCATGTGATGAGTTAAAGCAGAATTGCGTCAACCAAAGCGATTATGTTGTTGCAGTAAATGGAAATTTTTGTAGCTAAGAGGCGCTATAAAACCGTGAATGTACTCGGAAACAATGAGTGAAAGCAGAAAGATAAAAATAAGGCTCCTGGTTACTGTCACTTAACCGCGACAGGCATTTCCACCGTGAATTAAATTGGAAAGCTTCCATGAATTATATTTTCCCCACAAGACACTGAGTGAGTACGCTGCTGCAATGCACCCGGTCACGCCAGCACAATTATTTGCTATCAATTTCTGTAGGAAAGCGCTGGAACAACGTGGCACGCTGGCTAGGCTCTGGCAGTCGGTATGCTTCAGCGTGAAATCTTTTATGTTTCACCCTTAGAGAAATTCAGTGGCGTTCCCTCTGCGGGAATAGAGAAGGTCACAGGTACTCGCGCCACGTTAATTGTTATTTTAAAATATTCATCAAATATATAAAATATTTATAAATTAAATAATGATTCACCTTCAAGTTTGATACAACTTTTATTAATATAAAAAGCTTGATGGACAAAATTTACGTTCTTCTGGTCTCTTCTTTTCCACCAGCCTTTTTTTTGCATTGATTTAAACAGTTATGATGCTTCCACGTGAGTGGGCTAAATTCACTACCGGTGTTATGAAAACACTATGAATGTAACAAGTTGATCATTTCAGTTTTCTTCTTCTTCAAATGTCGTTTTACTCAATTCATGTTCTTACCTATTTTAAATTTTTACCAAACAACGGCACTCCGCAAAAACCTTATTTGATCTCTGAAAGCAAAAGCACAAGAAATGAAAACATGTAACTAAGATGTTAGATTCCTCCTGCTCAAGTGTTTTGATATTTATATATCTTATAAGTTCATATTCAAAAACTATTAGTCAATTGGTAATCTGAATACATGCAAGAACACAGCTCCTTCTTAACAAAATAGAATAATGTCGTTGATTTTACCTGGATAGGAGTTGTTCTAACCATAAAGGTTGTTCTTGTCTTCACAGTCCTGGGTTAAAGATAATCAACAGGCGATAAATTAGTCTCATGTCGCTTTTAACCTTCCGCTGCTTGAATATTGTTTGAAATCATCACTATATCATCCCACCTGATCATTGAGTTAGGAAACTCATCCTCAAAATATTATTATTTATTGTTCTATTTTAAGATATAAATACAATATTTGTTTAAATGAAAACCTTTTGCCTGTACCTGGGACCATACAGGTTTCTGCCGCTTGCTCTTTGTTAGCTTCGCCATCACACTGCTGTGAAGCAACAAACACCCAACAAGCTTTTGGCTGCCACCGGAATGGCACTGGTGTTGTTTCCTACGCAGTTTACAATTTTTACAAACATGCTGCACACTTGTTCTTAGCCTTCCTCTTGCAATATTGGTTTAATTCGCTGAACATTTCAAGAGATGTTGTTGCGGATTCATATTATTTAAATACATCCAATCACATAAAAGTCAGCAGGTATGGCAAATGCTAAGCATTTACTACCCTGAGTATCACGTTAATCACCATCCTGTGGAAGGCGGCAGTAGTGTCTAGTGAGCCGGCGCTGAGGCTACTGCTCAGCAATCTCACATGCTACATGTTATCAAGTACTCGGGCATCAAAGGTCAGGGAGGTTTGGCTTCTTAATGAATATGCTCAAGATTATTTCACCAGCTGGGCAATTCATGCCTCTCACAGATCCCACAACATTCTTCAAAATAGATAAGTGGATGTCGGAAGACCTCATGGAGGTCATCCAATACTGGAAAAGTTTCATTTTCAGTTCATTTTCAAATATTGGGGAAATGTTAGTATCCAAAGCCAACCATTCCAACTGGACTTCACCACACTTGGACATGATTCTGCAAGTAATTATTTTTTAGATTTAATTCTTCCTTTTCATCCAAAGTCAATGCATAAAAGTCTTAGAGTTCAAGTTTCTTAAACAAAAGAGAAAGTAGAATCCAGACTGGGAAGCTTGGAAAGGTTCTAAATCATGTTACGATATTGTTCTCACCATCACCGGTCAAATAAGCCGCAGTATTGCAGGTTTACAACCCCACAAAAATTTCTAGACTCAAGAATTGGGACAAGCATTAGAAAAGACTTATGGGAGTCAGATACTTTGTTAAATCAGATTACTGCAGGAAATCCAGAGTGGAATGCGACTTCAAGAGGAGGAACAAGGAAAGCGTGCCAGAGCCTGAGGTGGATTTGCTTACGCCATCGTCGCATAGATAGTTGATGCAAGATCAACTCAACACCCACTTCAAGAAGATGAGATTGAATCAACCTCAAGCCCACCAATGTAGTGCAGCCAGGTTTAGGTGTGAAGTATGCTAAGAATTAATGAACACTCGCTGAGTTTTGTGGTGCAAATCCGTATTCGTGCTGAACTTTGTTGGAATGCATGTAGAAATAATCACCAAAGAAGATGGCAATAATTACAACTCATAATTGGAGGAATCATCCAATTTCTGGGTGCAATGCACCATCAAAAAGGTATTCAAATCAAAGCGAGAAACTGGCAAGCAAACACTATTAGTCTCAATATAGAGGAAACAATGCACCTCCTCCACCACCCATCAACATTGAGGAAATGTTTAATACAATGATAGCTAACCAAGCTCAAATGCAAATGATTATGTGAAATTAGCTACTGACATAAAAAACAATCAATTAGCTACAAAGGCATTGGAGTACCAGTTTGGACAACTAGTCGGAGCTCAAAACACCAGGCCAAGAGGAGGACTACCGAAAGTGACACTAACCCAATCCGGGCAAAGTTGTTCGAGTGACCACAAGGAGTGGTTTACAACTCAAGGAGGCGGAAACCAGAAGCACCACCACAATAATAGAGCTGTGGAAAGATAGGAACATGATGATGAGAGGGGGAAGGAGAAGGTCACTGGCGAGAAAGACCACCACCCCCGTTCCCTCAAAGATTAAAGAAACACAAGGAGGAAGCTTGTTTCAAAAAGTTCAAATGTAGGAAGCTTAAATAGGTACATTAATTTACCTTTGGTTGATGTTTTTGCGGTGGAATGCCAAATATGCAAAGTATATCAAGGACATCATAGCTAACAAAAGTAGATTGACGAGTATGCTACAAGGGCGCTTACCGAGGAGTGCATTTCACGGATACAGAACAGTTGCCAACAAAGCTCAAGGACCCCGAGCTTTACAATTCGTATCGTCAACGGCAAAGTATCCGAGATCGTTGATTATGCGATTTGGAAGCGAGCATAAACTTGATGCCGACATCGGTGTTCAAGAAGTTGGGGTCAAGCAACCCTAGACCAACTACGCAATCTTGCAGTTACGGGACTATTCTTTGGCCAGACTTTATGGCATTGTCGAGACGTGCTAGTGCAAGTGCTCTCTTATCTTCCGTGCAGATTTTATTGTCCTAGATTTTGAGTTTGATGCGAAGTCCCATTTATTTTGGGACGTCCTTTCTTGGCAACCTGAAGAGCTTTGATTGATGTAGCCGGCGTGGGCAAACAACCATGCGAGCACATGAGAAAGTGGAGGTATTTTATGTATATAAGGCCATGAAGCTTCTATCCATTTATGAGGAGCTTTCTGTTGTAAATCAATGTGCTAAACCAAGCGTAAATTCTTCAAATCTGTTGATTCTCGAGAACTGCATTGAGAGAATTTGATGAGCTCCGATCATTTTTGAGATAGAGATACTTATGAGATGGTGCAAATGTTGAATGAACCAAAATGGTATCTCAGAAGCATGACTTTCACCATTAATGAGGGGTCCCTTGAACCACATTGACAAAACCATCTATTGAGGAAGCATCAAACTCGGAGTTGAAAACATTGCCTCCACATTTCAAATATGTCTTTGGGGAAGATGACACCTTTCCATCATCTCCGCAAATTGACTAGAGGTAATGTGCAAAGGACGCATTGGTGGTTCTCAAAAGAAGGGAAGAAGCAATGGCCGGCAAATGTCGATATTCGGTATCAATCCACTCTTTGGCGCACAATGCACTTTCATGGAGGAAGGAGAAAGCTAATCAGACAACATCACGGGAGGTTGAATCCGATGATGAAGGATGTGGTTAGGAAAGAAGTAATTAAGTGGCTTGATGCAAGTGTGGTCTATCCTATTTTGCCAAGGAATGGGTCAACCCCTGCCTGTGTCCCAGCAAGGAGGGATGACCGTGGTCACCACGAGAAAATGAGCCGATCCCCAAGACGCACAAGCCAGGATGCGATTTGCATGGACTACGTAAAGCTCAATGAAGCCCCAAGGAAAGATCACTATCCTATCCCGTTTATTGATCGATATTGGACAGATTGGTCAGGTCAAGAATATTGTTTCCTTGATGGGTATTCTGCTATAACTAAATAGCCATAGCACCTGAGGACCAGAGAAGACTACTTTCACATGTCCTT
The DNA here is from genome assembly GCA_018107945.1 of Datura stramonium. NCBI lineage: Eukaryota > Viridiplantae > Streptophyta > Magnoliopsida > Solanales > Solanaceae > Datura > Datura stramonium. The sequence continues at coordinate 28,973 of JACEIK010003307.1, read as the reverse complement.
ATGGGACATATGCCGTGTGAATGCCATTTGGTTTATGAAATGCACCCGCCACATTCCAGAGATGCATGATAGCGATCTTTCACGACATGGTGGAAGATTTTTGTTGAGGTATTTATGGATGATTTTTCTATTTCTAGAATTCGCTTGCTACTTGTTTGCGTAATCATGACAGGTGCTAGCTCGCCGTGAAGAATCCAACCTTGTACTAAATTGGGAGAAATGTCATTTCTGGTCAAGGAGGGTATCACCCTTGGCCATAAAGTGTCGTGCAAGGGGTCGGAGGTCAATCGTGCAAAGATCGGTTATTGAAAAGCTACCACCACCAAGGTCAGTGAAGGGTGTTCGGCAGCTTTCTGACATGCGGTGGTTCTACGTACTGCCTCATTAAGAATTTCCAAAATTTCAGACCAATATGCAGTTGCTAGAAAAAGAGGTGAAGTTCGAGTTTGATGAGGAGTGTGTCAAAGAATTCGAGGAGTTGAAACAGAAATGGATAGAAGCACCTATCCTTATTTCTCCTGGGATTGGGAACAACTGCTTGAACCGATGTGTGATGCATGATGTGGCTGTGGAGCTGTATAGAGCAAAGAGAGGAATAGAAATTTTCATTCTATTCATTATGCATGAAAAACACTTGACGCCGCCGCCAAGTTAATAGCACATATAGAAAAGGAGATGCTAGCATTGGTGTTCGCGTTTGATAAATTCCGGTCCTACTTGGTGGGTTCTAGAGTGTGGCATACCGATCATGCAAACATTCTAGATTCAAGCTTAACAAGAAGGATGCAAAAGCCCAAAGCATCAAGTGGATCTTGCTGTTACAAGAGTTTGACCTAGAGATTCGACAGAAAAGGAGCGAATCAAGTGGCATCACCTATCGCGACGTAGCCTACGTATACGAAGGAAGGTGACAAAGATCAAGGAAGAGTTCTCGAATGAGCAGCGCCACAATAAGGAAGCTGAAATCCCTTGGTATGCGACATTGTGAATTTGCTAGTGAGTGGAGTCTATCCAACGGGAGGCTACTTTACTTCAATAGAGAGAAAAAGTTGAGGCATGATTGAGGTGTATTTTATCGGGGATGAGCCGTACTTGCTTAAGCAGTGGGACCGGATCAGATGAGAAGATGCATTCCAGGAGAGCCGATTGCGGAAGTGCTGAGTGGAGTTGTCACTCTTCATTGTATGGAGGCACCACTTTATATGTGGTTTTGACAGCTTACAAGGTGTCACAATCAGATTCTTTGGCCTACATTGTTTAGAGACTCATGGCATACGTAAAATGTGTGATAGATGTCAAAGAACAACACAATTGGTAGGAAGGCAAGAGACAAGCCTTGTAAGATATATTAGAAGTGTGAGATCTGGCGTATGGGGTGATTTCGCCCGTTCCCACTGCCATTTGCAATCACACATACTGTGGCTGCTGATTATGTATCAGCAGGCTTGAAGCAAATGACTTTTCGTCTCTGAATGACAACAAGGTGGTAACAAAATTTGTAGAAAAGCACATTTTCACTGTGCTCCTGACACCTTGTTGCCATTATCAAGTGATGGAGGGGCTCATTTTGTAAAATGCAAGTTTCAAGAATTTGCTAGCTAAGTATGGATGCGCCACAAGGTGGCAACAAATATTCATCCTGCAAACTATGGGCAAGTGGAGGTGTCGAACGTAGAAGTAAAGCAGATTCTACGTAAATGTGCTGGAACGCACAACGTAGTGATTGGTCAAGCAAACTCGACGATGCTAGGGCTTATAGAACGCGTACAAGACACCGCTTGGAACTTCTCCATAGATTGCCCATGGTGCGTGTCATCCGCCCGTGGAGCTAGAACACCGAACCTTGGGCCGTGAGGGAAATTGAACATGGATCTAGAGCTACTGGGTAAGAAGAGGCCGATTCAACTCAACAACTTGATAGCGTAGCATGCTTGTGAAAGTGCCAAGTGCTACAAAGAGAAAATAAAGAGGTGGCACGAGAGCAAGTGTACATAGTGCACGATCTTGAGCCTAAGCGTAAAGTATTACTATTCAATTCGGGATTGGTCGCTTTCCAGGAAAATCATGTCCAAATGGTCAGTGTCGTTGAGGTAGTAAGAATGACCAAGATCAGCAAGAGCAAAGCAAGAAGATAGAAGTGTCAATGCCTAGTAAATGGCAAAGGTGTAAAGCATTAACAGGTGAGGACGTTATTCTGAGAAGATGTCCATCACTGAGGATGATTGTAATAATGATGCACTACTAAACCAGCGCCAGATGGGAGTGCAACCCGTGAAATTGTTGTAATAGATGAGAAATATTTGAAAAAGAGAAAAAATTATTTTTTTGCGTTTAAACCAGAATTCTATCCAATTTATTGTGGTGAAATGATTTTCAGGTGGAATGAAGGGAAACAATGCAAAGAAGAGAAAAGGAAAAACTGAGGTGAAAACATAAAATTATATTACATTGAGTCACTGTATGGTTTCGTGTCACTGAGGAGGTTCTCCTACCATGTTACCTCCTTGAAATATTGCGGTACCATTCTCGATTTTTTAGAAATTCCGTAACATCAAGGTTGAGGCTCCGCGTCAATGAGGGGGTGTTCATATGACATCCGTGACACTTGAGTGTTATTTTCTGGTTATCAATCGGGTCACTGGCAACCCGCGTGAAATATCACTTTAAAACCCCGATTTCCCTCATTTCTTCCCTGCCTCCTTCCTCCACAGACACAACCCCAAATTCATCCTCCTGAATGGGACACACCTAAGCACAAGTTTTCTTCGAGTTTCTGATTTACCTGACAAAGGTATGTTTCTGAACTTAACCTCATTTTTGCTGACTTCCAATTCTTGAACATGTGTGTATAAATCTTTCCCTAAGTGAGAATTAAGCTTGAATTCATTTAAGTGAAGATTGATTGATGTCCATAGTATCGCTAGAGTATATGAACTCATGAATGCATGTTCTATTGAATTTTTGGGAAATGCGCTGTGGGTTGGGGAATTGAATAGAAGAAGACTAAATTTGTTTGAAATGTGGAAAAATGGGTTGTGCATGTTAGGTGAAGTGAATGAAACAGATTAATGTTAAGACAAGGAATTTTTGGGAAAATGAAATTGGTGAATTGTATAGGTTGTTGAGAATAAAAATTTGTCTAAGTGCTATGATGATTTAATAGAATTGATGGCAACATTTTTTCATGAAACGAAGTCCGAGTAGCACATAGTAATTGTTCCATCGAATAGTATGAACAAAATAATATGCCATTGAATGTTAAGAATTTAAACATGAATGTCTTTGTTTAAATTGTTTTGATTATTCTTAAAAACTGGCTTTGGGTGACTGAATTATACCCAACCTAGTCAGAAGAAGGTGATTTGAATAACATTGGGATTGTATGTGTAAATGTGCGGGAACAATGTCAAGTGCATACATTAAGGTAAAGTGATCTAACGCGCCAAATAGAAAAGAGTGATTGGGAAAATAGTTCCCTGAACACACCAGCGGTTCCGGCGAGGCCAACGCCGATAAACACTAACCCACAGGATGACCACATGAAGGAAGAAATGGCATGCAAAACACAAAGAAAACCAAATATTCTGAGGAGGCAAATAGCAAGGAGCCACTTGCACCCCGCGACCGTACACGCATTGACACCGGGTCAACTTCATCTTCAAGAGCCCAGGGAGTGCACTCCATCTGACTGTGGAGTTCGAGGCCACCTGAACCCGAATTCCTCCGGCAGCTCACACCAAAAAATCAGGCAAATAATAAATTTATCTTATCACTTGAATGTTAGAGTTGTGGCATGTGGACAGCACTTTTTCCATGTCCTGAGTAAATAATATCATCACCCATGGGACATCACGCACTCTATGTGGAGCCTCTTCGACAAAGACGGTGGAGTAGCACAAGAGGGGCTACATCAAACATTTCTACCTCAAGTATTGGAAGCTGTGATCCGCCGAAATTGTGTGCTCATGCTTGATCCTGGGTGCACATGACAGATGTCACCCGGACCGAGTTTGCTGGTGTATGCCCCGATGAAGGGGCTTATGATAAATGTTGGGGCAAAGATCATCTCCGCCATGAAGAGAGCCCGACTATACCAAGGGCACAGTAATGCGTTTAGTGGTTTGCTTACCATGTTCCCGAGGGGCCACGTATATCATGAGGAGGCCCCTGACATCCCACAAATCGACAGCGTGCCTTGGATGTCACCAAAACCAAGGCACCCGACACTACCATGGGCCGTCACACTAGCCGAGCGACATGCTCAGGATGGATACCGCATATGGTCCATATACGGGATGAGATGCTGCATTACAAGATTACCGGAGGTCGCACGCAGGATGAGCTTTGGCAAACAACTTGGATTACCCTTCGTGAGAATGACCGGGCTCTATGCGTAGTGACAAGCTTTTGTGGAGCTCAGTGATATGTCTCACCATGAGGCGCCGCGAGGACTCGTATGTTAGAGTCTGACGAGGATGGCGGGGGCGATTCTGATATTTGAGACGAGACAACTAGCCCCGATGAAGAAGTTGAATACTTCAATTGATCAAGGAGTTTCACCACCTACCTTTGTGATATGTTGAAATTATGTGAACACCGGGACAAGTGTTCTATTAAGTGTGTGGAGTAGTTAGTGCGCTTGCTTTGTTTTGTTCATGTTTATGTTTTTGTGGTTGTTTTGCCTCGTGAAAAATTATGACCTTGTGACTTTTTGTGGTTTTGTATAAGTTGGGTCAGGTGTTGTAATGAAAGTTAAGCTATTGTGTGCTTTTGAGCTATTGTTGTTTGTTGGTTGTCAAAATATTTTTGTTTTCTATTGAAATTATTGTACCTTTTAAAATTTTGTTGAATTTCTTTATGTTGGGTTTCTACTTTTGTTTTTGGTGCTTTTACCGAGAATAGTCCTTATTGAACTGGTCGTAGCTAATAGTGATCGCTCCCTATGATGGATGGACGACGACCGCCTTAAGGGAAATGTAGTCGAGTAGGAGTAGTTTTTTTTCTATTTTTTTTTCTTTTCTTTCTTTTTGTTTGTTTCAAACGTGTCGCTTACTTCATGGTTCTAATTGTTTTTACGTGTTGTACATGATAGTTAGAATGTAAAGGTAATTCTTGACAAGGCATGCAAATGTGTAATCATGTTGAGATACCTAGGCCATGTGAGTTCGATTCTGTGACTGAGCTTAATAGTGAATTCTGTAATTAGCCGATTGAAGAGTCTCGTGAATATGTCTGAGTTGAGCATGTGCAATTAGTGTGAGGTGAGGTTTCAATTGTTCCATGCTATTGTGAAGTTCTAAACTTGCCTAGTGTGTGTATAAAACGAAATGAAGGATGTGTATTGTACGAGAGGATGTAGGCATTTCTTAGATTAAACCAAAAGTTTTTCCATTATTTATACTCGATTCGGAAAATATATGTCTGAGTGATGCTTTATATCTTAATTTAGTCTTTTTAGTTTAATTCATTATATACATTTTCATGTGATTTTATATAAATGTGAATACATGTACTAACCAACATGATTAGTCCTTGTTTTGTGGCTTTAATGAAATTTGAGGAACTAATTCATAAGTTGGTGAAGCAGAGGAATGGAGTCTGGAGCAATGTGCTAAGGTTAGCAAGGAGCATGCCTTGGTATGTTTGTCACAAAAATAAGGTTACGTTGTGCGTGTGCCGCACCTGGCCGCCGTGCCACCCATGCAAGGCGCACGAGACAAGGCAAGATGCGGTGCAGTCTAGCCGCGCCGCCGCCGTGCCACGCTGCTTGGCCGCGGCGCAAGCAACATGTCAATGCGCCGTATGAGCAGCCGTGTCACGCCGCGCCGCGTGACTCCGGGAATTTTGGCACCCGAGGCAATTTCCAGAGAGCTCTCCATGTTACTCCGTGTCACGCAGGCAAAGGCTCCGCGATACCCGTGACACGGAGCTATCTCCACGACAGGCTTAAATTTGCACGTTTCTCATTTACTATAACAGTCCCCTTAGCTCCTAAAAACATTTGGTCGGGATTTTATTTTGGAAAAGCACCTAGGAGTGAAGGGAGAAGTGGGAGAACTCATCTAGGGTTTGTCAAATTCCCTTCTCTTCTACCAATTCTTGTAATTATGTTAATTTAGTTGTAGTTTCTTGTAGTTTTACTAACATGAATGGCTAGAACCCTTCCTCTAGGGTTGAAGCCGTGAATTATGATTGTGTTTTTTAAGGAATTTGTGTTGGAACTAAGTTATTGATTGTTGTTTTGTCTTGCATTCTGGATTATTGGTTGTTCTTATGATTAATCACCATGAAAACATACACGTTAACCTGCATATGCTTGAGAAAGCATTTACCTAGGTCAGAAACATGAGAAGGTAAGGAGCATGATTGTATTCACGATATAATTTGTGTTAGGACAGAGATATACCTAATTCCTTGCTTGGTTGATAAAACGGATGATTTAGAGACCGACTCTTAGAATTTTCACATCACCACTCGAAGAAGTAGTTGTGAGGCTAAGTTGAGTTGAATGATTATGTGTACGAGAGTCCCTAATCATATCCACGTAAACCACATCCACATAATTAATTTCCCACGAACTAGAATTAGCATCCTCGCTCACAATGATGCAAAACAGGCTAGTTTGTCGTGTTGTGAGGCTCGAAGGCCATGAACATGCAATTCTAATCATGTGAGACGACAATTGATAGTTTCGTACTTAACCCATTGCAATTTGTAATAGCACATGATTATCCGTTTTAACTCTATGTTGCTCCTAGAGTGAATTCAGACAATATGTCGTTGACCAAAATTAGACTTAATTAAACCTTGTCGAAACCTCTATAATCAACATTTTCTAAGAAGTTAATATCACACCCGAACTAGATGGTTAGCAGCCGGGTCCGGCTCCTGGGTTCGACATTCCTGCCTAGAAAGAGCCACTATATTACTTGCACGACCCGTACGTTGCAAACATGCGGGGAACAAGTCACAAGTTTTGGCGCCATGTCGTGGACTCGGCGAAGTTTTGATAATATATCTATTTTTGTGTGATTTTAAAATTTCCTTAAGTGTTGAGAAACTTGGTCTTAGTCTCGATTTATCATAGAGACAAAGGTCCCGCCGAGTCAAGAAAATCAGAGAAAGCTTGTGAACTCGTTAAGCCAACTCCGAACGTCAAATCCATTTGCGGGCCGGCAGAGCTCTGTAGCAAAATATGAATAGATCTTAAGAAAAGGTACAACAACAACCACGCGCGGGACAAGCACAATTGTCAACGGAAGCAATGGCAAAGAAACACTGGCCCGCGAAGTGGCAATCCCACTAGCGACTAATGTGACCTCTAGTATCCAAACCGTGAGCTCCTGGAGGGAACTTTGAGCTTAAACGTAACATGGTGCAGCTGTTACATTCTAGTGGTACATTCACCTGGACTGGCACATGAGGACCCACAAGAAGATCTTACAGAGCTTTCTAGAGATTAGTGACACGTCCTGCCCCCACCCCGCTGTCCACGTATTATGTCCGATCGACCTCTTCCCATTCTCTACTGTTGGGAGAGACGAAAAGTGGTTGGAAGGCCGAGCCATCAACTCCATAACTTCGTGGATGACTTGGCTAAGAAGTTCCCTCGCATTCTTTCTGTGCAAAACCCGCAAAGTTGCAAAGTGAAATACTCAAGCTAAGAAGAAGCCTGGATGAGAACTTATATTTGGTCAAAAAGATTCAAGTCACTCGTTGAGAGACCTGGTCTCATCACCAAAGAATCAAATGAAGTGATGCTCATGCCTTGTAGAAAGTCTATTCCATACACAAAAATATTACTGGGACTCAGATCGGGTGGGCAAGCCTCGAGAAAACATATGATGAGTTGTACATTTTGTTGAACGTAATTGCTCAAGGAAATCCGCAGTGGCACAGAGTCATCGAGGGGTAGGAAAGTGGACGGGGGGTTGGGATAAAGGTTGATGGAATGAATGCCATGGCAGCACAGTTAGTTTCGCTCCATCATCAAATGATGACTCAATTCAATAAACTGCATGAACCAACACCAGGCCGTGTTAATGCAGCTCATTAAAGCTCCAAGTTGGTGCGAAATTTGTGGTAATGGGCCGGGCACAATGCAAAATCTTGTGGAGCCAATCCGGAATCGTCAATTTTTGTTGGGAATGCGTATCAATCGACTTTCTGCACAACTACAACAAGCACCGCAGAGCACCCGAATGTTTCTTGAGGTGGAAATCAAAAGCTTTAATTATATGCAACCTCAACTACAAGCAGACGCTTGGTAATAGGCACATGGGCAATGCGCAGCAAAGATTGAGCAAACATTGTAGAAAATCATGGAGACTCGCATCGCTTAGTGTAAAATTAGGCTAGGATGGCAATGTAGACTTAAAGAATCAAAGAATTGGCCACCGCCAAAGAATCTTGAAAAACAAGTGGGTCGAATAGCAAAATACTCAAAACATGAGATTGTAGGGGGATTACCAAGTGACATGATCTCAACCCCGCATCAATGCCATCAAGATAGAAGCTTTTAAAGCAATTAGCCGATGCAAAGGCCTAAAGAGCTAAGAAAGGAGGCAAATGAGTTGGTTAGACCAGACCATCCACCGACACCGGAGCAACCGCAGTGCCGGGCAACAGCACAAATTTCATTGCAACCAGCACAAAGACTACCACCACCAGTCCCTCGTAAATTCGTAAAGAGCAAGGAGGAGGAATGTTTCAAAAGTTCTTTGAGAGTTTCAAAGAACTTCACATAAATTTGCCTCTTATTGATGTTTTGCAGGAATGCCCAAGTATGCTAAATACTTGAAGGACGTGAAGGTAACAATGTAAGGTTGGTGGATGTCTAGATCAGAAGACTGATCGAGGAGTGCAATCACTGTGGTATTGAGAAAAATTCCAAACAAGCTCAAAGACCTGTGGAGTTTTACCCTCCCTCCATACAAATTGGTAAAGCCGAGGAAGCCGAGCCAGACATGATTTAGGGGAGCAGCTTAACCTAATGCCCCTATCTTTATTCAACACCTTGGGGTTGGGAAAATCAGGGCCGACAAGGTTGATGTCACAGACTGGGCCGACAAGTCGCGAGTGACACTCCGATGGAATAATAGAGGACCTTCTCATCAAAGTAGGTAAGTTTATTAACCTATTGATTTTATCGTCTTAGATTTTCAAGTTGACGACCAGGTACTTTCAATCTTGGGATGGCCATTCTTGGCCACCTGAGGAGCGGTGATTGGATTTGAAAGCAAAGGACCCTAAAATGAGGGTCGAGGATGATGAATAACTCTTCCGCTACCAAGAAACGAACTCCATCCACACACTACGTAAAAACCTTTTTGTCGCTAGTGTGTTGTGAGAGACGAGCGTGGCTGGAGGATTCCGTAGGTGTGGCCAAACGCAATGACGAGTGTTCACTCGAATCTTATAAAGGATTCAAATTGAGAAGAAGTTGGAGGAAGAGAGGAATGTAGTGGAGGTCAAGCGTTCTAAACAAAGAAAAGAGGAGGAGATGGTTCTAGAAAGAGAACCCGTGTATGAGGATGTCCTGAATAGGGCATTCCACGTCGCCGTGCCGACGTAAAATTAGGCACTTCTCTGGGAGGCAAACCTAAGGGTACCCCTGTGTACAATTTGGTTAATGTTAGTTTGTGTTGATTTTGTATTTTCATTGTGTCTTTGTTTTTGGTGGAAAGTTAAGTGCGTATGGAAGGGAAGTCTCAGTACCGAGAATGAGGAAGCTAAAAAGCATGGAATAGAAGAAGTGTGGGGTCAAACACCCACCTAGAAGAACTTGAAGAAAAGCATGCTTTTAGCTTGGCATAGAGGCTTAGGGAGTATTTCTCATCCTTTAAATTTAATTCGATGCTATGAGGACATAGCATGATTTAAGAACATAATCAAGATAAAATTAAATTTAAAATTTTTGTGCTTAACGACTTTTGGTGAATGTAATGCTTGTTAGAAATTTAAAATAATTTGAAAATTTTTTGTGAGTCGAGCATGACTTCATCACCCGCTGGTTTTTCTTTTTCGGTTCTTTTCCGACTGGGGGTCTTTCAACCGAAGAATAAAATTTTTTTTCTTTGTCCGTATATAATGCTTAGTCATAGTTAGGGATCAGTTTCCTGGGACGATGGATGGATGACGACCGTCTTGAGGAAAATTAGTCGATAGGTTTTGGTTTTTGAACCCGTAGTTAATTGATGGCTTGATGTTCTTGTTATGTGCTATAAATGTTTGTAAGAGGCAAGTAGGTTAGTGTTGAAGCATGCAAGTGGTATAACCTTGGTTGAGACACTTAGGCTCTGAATTCCGACTAACATGATCGGCTTTCAATGTTGAATTCTTGTGATTAATGGGTTAAGAGTTTGTCAATCTTGCCTTGAATTGAGTACGTGCAATGAGAGTAAGGTTTTTGAGTATTCTCAGGATATTGTGGATTGTCTAGAACTTGTCTCGGGTGTGTTTATAAAACGAAATCAATGATGTGAATTGTAGGAGATGATTTAGGCATTTCTTTGAATGAACCAATGTTATCCTCATTTTGCCTACCTTGAAGAATTAATCCTAGTTAGCCTTATCAGCCTCGAGCCTCTTCTTTGATAGCCGCAACATAAGCTTAACCAAGCTTTCATTAGCCTTGAATTTTATCCAAAACTCCTAAGCGCTAAGGGAAAAAATCCAAAGAGTGAAGGAGGAGGAAGAATGAAAAGGAAGGAAAAGTAGCAAGTTGTAGAAGTTGAGAAAAGGACAAAGGTGCACTTGCTTGAAAATGGTTGATTATTAGTAGGAGTAAGAAAACAAATAAGCTAAAAGTGCTTAAAGAAATGGGGAGCCACAAGAGGAAAAGGAAAGTCAAAAGAGATAAAGGTGAAGTAAGAGAAAGGAAGTTTGTAATGAGGGCTGATTTATTAAAAGAGCTTAGGAAGATAGTCACTATTACTGCCAGAAGTACCTACCCGTCCCTTAGCTATATTACAACCTCAAAAGTCCTACTTGATCTTACATTCATACATCCTCAAATTAGTGGAGTAAAACACTAAGGGCAAGCTTATGGGTCATTACATGAAGCATGTGAATTCTTTTGTGAGAGTGAGCGTAATTTTATTCATATACCCACAATACGTGATTTAAAAAAAATTATGCGTGTGAAAATGGGTAACTCTCTTTCCGTGAGGGCACATGTTGAATGAAGGATATAATTCATGTTGGATTTCTTGATCGCTAATTCGCATGAGTTTGCTAAGATTGAGAGCTTCCATTCTTGTTGTGTGCTCGCAGTTGTATTTCAATTAAATAATCAAATCGTGCATGCTCTATTTTTAGCCTCGTCATCTTAGATAATCATTATAGTCGTAGTTTGAATTATTTTGCTAAATTAGTTATGTGTGAGACTCCATATACATGAAATGTTAAAGGTCGGACTCCAGGAAGAACAAGACTTTAAGTGTGGGGTTGTGATCTGGGAAAAATAGCATGCCCGAAAGATGCTTTATAATCTTAATATAGTCTCGTTTAGTTAATTAATTATATACATTTTCATGTGATTTTATATAAATGTGAATAAATGTACTAACAAACAAGATTAGTCATTGTTTTGTAGGTTTTAAATAATTTCAGGAACTAATTCACATAAGTTGGTGAAATAGAGGAATGGAGCTCTGAGCAATGTGCGAAGGCTCATGAAGGAGCATGCCTTGGCAAGGCTGGCCACGCCAGGCAGCGTACCACTGGTGCATGTAGCGCGCCCGCCATGCCACGCCCATGCTAGGTGCACGAAAAGGCAAAGATGCAGTGTGCTCAGCGCGCGCCGCCGTGCCACGCTAGGCTGCTGCACGCCGCCAGCATGCCAACGCGCCGTATTTAGCACAGAAATACGTGATCACTGGCAAAAATAGCATGCCCGTGATATGCTTTATAACTTAAATTAGTCGTGTTGTCTAAGTTATTTTATACATTTTCATGTGATTTTATATAAATGTGAAGATATAAAAGCAACCAACATGATTAGCCTTTGTTTTGTAGGTTTTGATGACTTTGAGGAACTAATCCATGAGTTGGTGAAGTAGAGGCTTGAAGCTTAATCAACACGTGAACGCCGGCAAAGAGGAGGCACAAAATGTGCCCCACTCGCTATAATGTGCCACGGCAAAGTGTGTCGGCATGGACAGATGGTGTCAACGCTGCCGCCTAAGTGTGCGCCGCCACGCCGCTAACGCGGCAGGTGTCAGCTGAGGCTGATTTTCTGGGGTGATTTATGAGCTGCTGTTGCCTCCGTGTCAAGGAGGCAGTGCTCGCGATACACTCCATGACACCTGAGTCGTCCGCATGACAAGCTAAATTAAGCACGTTCTCCATTTACTATAAATAGGACCCTTAGCTCCTAATTCCGTTGGGTCACGATTTTATTTTCGAAAACTACCTAGGAGTGAAGGGAGAAGTGGGAGAACTCATCTAGGGTTTGGTAAATTCCCTTCTCATCTACCAATCTCGCCAAAAGTATGTAGTTTAGAGTAGATTAATAGTAGTAGAGTAGTTTATTAACATGAATGGCTAGAACTCTTCCTCTAGGGTTGAAGCCATGGATTATGATTGTGATTTTATGAAATTGTTTTGGAATTAAGTTATTGATCATATTTCGCTTTCGCATTCGATTTGTTGGTTGTTTTTATGATTGATCACCATGAAAGCATATTTGTTAAATTTGGGAAATAGCTTGAGAAGGCATTACTCTAGGTCAGACATGAGAATGTGAGGAGCATGATTGTAATTCCTGGAGAGGTTCTCAGGTTTGGATAGAAATATACCTAACACCGTGCTTGGCTGACACACTAGGTTATGAAAGACCAACTTGGGATGTCACATCACCACTCGAAGAAGTAGTTGTGAGGCTAAGTTGAGTAAATGGTTAGATGCACGAAAGTCCCAATCGTTTCTCTCGTAAACTACAACATAATTGATTGCCCGCGACTAGAAAATTAAACTCCTCGCCTCACAATGATGCGTGAGGCTAGATTGCCGTGTTAAGAGGCTCGGAAGACCATGAACATGCAATTCCAGTTATGTGAAATAACAATTGATAGTTCCATGCTTATTTCATTGCAAATCGTATTATTGCATGATTATCTGGTTTTAACTCTATGTTGCTCCTAGAGTACTTTCGTATCATTTCGTTGACCCAAACTTAGACGTAATTATTCTTCAATCGAAAAATGTCTATCACCAACACTTTAGAGTACAAGATCACACTAGAAATGGATAGTTAGAGGAATGGGTCCAAACCCTCGTGGGTTCGATAACTGCCCTTAAAAAGTGCCACTATATTATTTGCACGAATTCGCACACTTGCGACGCGCCGATATGAAAAAGAGTCACAAATTATTGGCACTGAGGCTGGCTACGTCAAGTTATTGGCGCCATTGCCTAGGACTCGACGAAGTTTTGATAATTTATCCGTTTTGCGTGATGCTTCTAAATTTTCCTCTTAAGTGTTGAGAAACTTGGTCTGTCCGTTCCACAGGTGTGACAGTTGTCCCGCCGAGTCAAGTTAGAAATGTAGAGCTTGTGGAACCGCTGCTTGAACCTGAACGTCAAATCCATTTGCAAAGGAGAGTAGCTCTAGACCAAAGCTGAAGAGACTTCAAGAAAAGGTACAACAACCACCAACCGCAGGACAAGCACAATCAAGTATCTAAGCAATTTGGCAAAGAAGACTGGGTCAGTGAAGTGGCCATCCCACTAGCGACTCTAATGTGACCTCTAGTATCCGTAAACCGTGAGCCTCGGAGGGAACTTGATGAACAATATGGTGTACCAAGCATTCTAGTGGTCAGCTTCACTGGAATGGAACATGAGACACGCAAAGAAGACTACAAAGCTTTTAGAGATTAGTAACACGTTTGTCCCCACCAGCGTGTCCACGTATTATGTCCGCTAACCCTTCCCATTTTCACCGTTGGGAGAGGCAAAAGGGTCAAGGCCGAGCCACCGAACTCCATGACCTCATGGAATGACTTGGCTAGGAAGTTCCTTATCATTTTTTTTCCTCGTGCAAAACTGCAAAGTTGAAAAGTGAAATACTCACTGCAAGGTAAGCCCGATGAGAACTTATATTAAAGGACTTCAAATTGAGAAGAAGTTGGAGAAAGGAAACAGAAAGGGAGGTCAAGCTCTCTAAACAAAGAAAAGAAAAGGAGATGGTTCTCGAAAGAGAACCTGTATGAGGATGTCCCGAAAGGCACCACGTCATGCAACGACGTAAAATAAGGCGCTTACTGAGGTAACCCAAGGGTACCTCAGGTACAATTTGTATTTTTTTATTTTTGTTTTGATTTTGTTATTTTCAATTCTTTTGGTTTGTTGTTTTTGGTGGAGGTTAGGCACTGTGTGGAGGAAGTCTCGAGTACCTCAGAGGAGAGAGCTAGAGAGTACGGAAGAGGAAAAGCAGGGGCCGAACACCCACCCGTAAAGCCGAGGAAAGCACATGCTTTTGGGCCAGGGCCTAAAGGCCTCAGGAGTATTTCACCCTCTTTTTTAAACGTTAATTTGATGCTATGAGGACATAGCATGATTTAAGTATGGGGTGAGGGAAATTTCAATTTTAAGGGAAAAATTTTTGTGCTTAACAAATTGTTGCGAATGTAATGCTTGTGTGACAAAATTTTGAAAAATTTGAAAATCTTTGTGAGTCAAGCATGACTTCATCACCCATTGGTTTTTCTTTCGCTCTTTTCCGACTGGGGTTTTTAACCGAAGAATAAAATTTTAATTTTTTATTTTTTATTTCCTTTTTCTTTGTCTGTATATAATGTTTTAGCTGTAGTTAGGGACTGTTTCCGACGACGAATGGATGACGACCGTCTTGAGGAAAATTAGTCGATAGATGCTCAAGCTTTGAACCCATAGCTAATGGATGCTTGATGTTCTTGTTATGTGTTGTGCATGATGGTGAGATGCAAGTATGTTCAAGGTTGAATCATGCCAGTTTATAACTTTGTTTGAGACACTTAGGCTCTTGAATTTGACTCAATATAATTGAAGCTTAATGTTTGAATTCTGTGATTAGCCGAGTAAGAATCAATGTGTCTTGGAATTGAGCATGTGCCATGAGTGTAAGGTTTTTGAGTGTTCTATGTTATTGTGGATTGTCTAGAACTTGTCCTGGGGTGTGTGTATGCTTAAATGAAGATGTGAATTGTAGGAGATGATTTAGGCATTGAATTAACCTAAATTTTATCCCTCGCTTTTACCTACCTTGAGAAATTAATCCTAGTTAGCCCCGTTGAGCCTTGAGCCTATTCTTTGATAGCCGTTACATAAGCCTAACCTTTACTTTCATTAACCTTGAAATTGACCCAAAGCTCCTAAGCGCCAAGAAGAAAATCAAAGAGTAAAGGAGGAGAAGAATGAAAAGAAATGAAAAGTAGCAAGTTGTAGAAGTTGAGAAAGGACAAAGGTGCACTTTGAGGTGAAAGTGGTTGATCACTATTAAGGAGTAAGAAAATAAATTCATAAAAAAATTATTTATAAAACTCCTTACTAATAAGCCAAAAGTGCCTAACAAAGGGAAACAAAAGAGGAAAAAGAAAACTACCAACGATAAAAAGGTGAAGTAAGGGAAGAGAAGTTCGCAATGAGGGCGTGATGTATTGGGGTAAAGCGCTTAGGAAAGATAGTCACTATTATCGTCAAAATAGTACCTACTGTATTCCAGTTACATTACAACCTAAAAGTCTTACTTGATCTTACATTCTAAGCATCCTCAAATTAGTGAGTAAAACACTAAGGGCAAGCTTATGGGTCATGACATGATGCATGTGAATTCTTTTGTGAGAGTGAGTGTAATTCTATCCATGTACCCACACATGTTGTGATGTAAAATTGTTTTTGCGTGTGATTGGGTAATCCCTCTCTTCGTGAGGGCACATGTTGAACGGCGATCTAATTCATGGATCTCTTAATCACTTGATTTGCATGAGTTTGCGAAGATTGACAAGCTGATTCTTGAGGTTAAGAAGTCTTAACATAGTTGTATTTCATAGCATGTCTCATTTTTAACTTGTATCTTACCTAATCATTATAGCCGTAGCTTGAATTATCTCGCTAAATTAGTTAAGTGGGACTCTCTATACGCATGATATGTAAAAGGTTGTCTCGAGGACGAACAAGGCTTTAAGTGTGGCTGTGATCACGGCAAAAATAGCATGCCCGTGATACGCTTTATAACTTAAATTAATCGTGTTGTCTAAGTTATTTTATACATTTTCATGTGATTTTATATAAATGTGAAGATATGTGCTAACCAACATGATTAGCCTTTGTTTTGTAGGTTTTGATGACTTTTGAGGAACTAATCCATGAGTTGGTGAAGTAGAGGCTTGAAGCGAACAACACATGAACGCCGCAAAGAGGAGGCACAAAATGAACACCAAGGCTGTTGACAACGTGCCACGATGTGTGCCGCGTGATGATGGTGTCTTATAAGTGGGCATATTTATATGCCAAATCGATACTCAAATGTATGATTTTTGCCTTGTTTGTCTAATAATGTGTGTACATTCTCATGTAAATTGTAATTTTAAGTGTGATTTCATACTAACTAACATGATTAGCGTTGCTTTGTAGGAAAAACATGCTTTTGAGGAAGAAAATGTCATAAGTTGGGAGAAATCAAGATGTACTCGTGAACGAGCAAGGAAGCGTTGGATAAGCAAGGAACACAAGGGCTCGCGATGGAGCCGTGACACACCGCCATCGCATGCACCCGCCTGGGAATTAAAAAAGAAATTCCAAGTGAGGGTCCGCGATCAAAGCCGTGCCACGTTGGGATTAATTTCCTGCACCTTGAAATTCCGTAGAGGGTCTCAATGATTGCACCGTGGCACGTTGGCCATGCTCCGCGATGGCCGTCGTGCCACGTTGGAAGCAATTACCCGCGACAATTTGCAGAGCTCACAGCAGCACCGTGTCACTGAGGCGTTGCTCGCGATGCACACTGTGACACGTTGCTTGTTATTCCGGGAAAATTTATCCCTAGATAAATAGAACACTTAGGTTCATTTTTAATTATTCGACTTGGTAGAGCAAGAACGTGGGTTACAAAGTGCGCTTTGAGGACGAAAATTCTTAGGTTTTCTCTATCCCTTTCTTCTTCCCTTTCAATTGTTTGCATAATTTCCATTCATTTAACGATGTTCAATCCACAAATGAGTGGCTAATTCTCTTTCTTGCTGAGGTTATGAACTGTTGTGTTGAAATGTAATTATTGAATTGCTGGTTTATTTTATCTTTTCTTCCATGGTTGTTCTATTCAATTCTTGCTCTTACTACGTTAATATCCGGCCAATGTTAATGTAAACCCAAAAAGTCCGATTTCACCCGAGAGGCAAGAAACTCGGAAAGTTGTGAATTAATAGGATATGATCTGTTCTTTGTTTGGGAAAATTGGGAATTGATTTACCTTCAGGATAGAACATACCCTAAAGTCAGATATCATGCGTGGAATCGGCTTTGTATAGCTAGAACTTGAATTTCTTCTTATCATGAAAATGTAGGTGGAAGGTTCATGATTCTTAAGTTGGGTTAAATACGAGTTTTAATCCATAGGCAAGTTCCACTAGCAACCTGAGGAAAGATAAAACCATGTACATCAATAGTTCTGCTTTTTTACATGTTCTTTTGTAGCCTCAACATGCTCACACCATACTCGCATCAACCGTATAGATAAAGTAGTTTAGCATAAAAATATTTTTAATTTTTTTATTATATATAAAACATATTTACACTATTGTCTTCATTGTTGTAGTTGTAGTAAATTAACACTTTAAAAGGTTTCACTCGTATTCCCGTCTCGTGGTTCGACATTCCTAGCTCTTAAAAAGAGCCACTATATTATTTTGCTGCACGACCAGACACTCTGCGGCTCATCAAGTTTTTGGCGCGCGTTGCCAGGGAATAGGAAATTGGTGAAATTTAATTTTTATTTACGGTTAGTTTCTATTTCAATATTTTAGTGTTGGGATAACTTGGTCTTAGCCTATTTCGTGTATAACAGATTCGTTGAACACTCGGCAAGAGACAAAGGTTTGGTGGACCCATCCTGAGCCGAAAGACAAGCCATCGCCAACGGGAGAGAAGCCTAGAGAGAAAGTTGCGCTTGCTCACAAAAATTATTATGGAGCAACCAATGTAACTACTCAATCGTGCGGCGACTAGTGCCCGAGGAATAGCAGCCTGTGCCGGTCGCATGTGGCAAGCCCACATGCTAAAGGAAAGCATCAGCATTCGCAAACCTGAGCCGGGAGGGAGGTTCGAGCTAAATGCATTATGGTGCAATTGCTGCACACAAGGGCGCTTACAGTCTCCTCACGAGGATCCACAACAACATCTTCAATTCTTCTGAGATAAGTGACACTTACATCCTCGAGTGTCAACAGACACAGCTTACACTTTTCCCATTTTCACTTTTTTGGGAGCAAGCAGGTGGCCGAAATGAGCCACCAAACTCTATCACCACATGGGATGATCTTTGCAAAGAAGTTCTTAATCCGATTCTTTCCTTCCAAGAAAAATGAAGGCTTAGAAGTCAAAATTCTAAGTTTTAAACAAAAGGGAAGGAGAGTAATCATGATCAAGCTTGGGAGAGATTCAAATCATTTGTTGAGGACCGTGCTCATCACCATCGGGTCAAATGATGTGCCGGTGCACACTTTTATAGAATGTTTGGAACCCCACACAAAAATTTTGCCGGATTCCTAAGCAAATGGGGACAAGCTTTAGAAAAGACTTATGAGGAGTCAGACATTTTGCTTAATCGTATTTCGCAGGAAATCCTGAGGGAATGCTGACTCTTCAAGGGGAGGAGAAAGGAAAGCAAATGAGTCTTGGAAGTTGATGGTTTTGCAGCTATCGCTGCACGTATAGTCGCTCGTATCACAACACCCACTGCAACATGAACTTGAGCCGCCTCAAGCCCCAAAGAATGCAAAGGCAAAGAGATTTGGTGTGAAGTGTGCTAGGAGCAATCAACACTACCGAGTGTTGTGGAGCAAACCTGCATCTCAGAACTTTGCCTGAATGCACAAAGGAGCAATCACCACCGCATTAGGGAATAGCTACAACTCTAATTGAGGAACTACCCGAATTTGTCTTGGGGTAGCAACAACCATCGTGCGAGTTCGAGTCGGGATGCAAATGAATCAAGGAGGGCCATTTAACTATCAAAATAATCACGTAAACAATAATGCCCCTCCTCCACCACCATCACCCAAACATGAGGAGATGTTCAAGCAAACAGTAGCTAGCCAAGCTCAATTGCAGGTCGACTATGTCAAATTGGCAGCCGACGCCAAAACATTCAGCTAGCTACCAAGGCACCGGAGTATCAATTTGGGCAATTTGCCGGAGCCCAACACCGCCTAGGAGGAGTGACCTCAAAGGACAATGCATCCCAACCCCTGTGTAAATGCAAAGGGACTACGAGGAGTGGTTTGCGCTGAAGGAGGTGGACACTCAAAGACCAATTTCAATGTCGGAGTAGCGTAATGAGAGGGAGCAGTAATGATGAGAGGGGGAAACACAAAGAGGCCGAATCGTAAAGACCTCCACCCCGTTCAACGATTAAAGAAGCACAAGGAGGAGGCGTGGCTTCAAGAAATTCACATGGAGGTGCTTAAACAGTACACATTAACTTACCTCTTGTTGATGTTTTTGGTGTGGAGGTCAAGTATAAATATATTAAGGACATCGTATAACAAAATCAAAGCATCAATATGCCACTATGGCTCCTACAGAGTGCACTTCCTTGATAAAGACAAAACTTGGCCGACCACGAAGCTCAAAACCCCGAGCTTCACACCAATTAACAATCTAAAGTATCCAGCTCGGTTTATGATTTGGGAGCGAGCATTAACTTGATGCCATCTTCAGATTCAAGAAGCTAGGTCTAGGAAGTCCTAGACCTACAACATTGATTTTGCAAACTTGCAGACGTTCCTTAGCAAGACCAGACGACAGGGAGGACGTGCTAGTGCAAGCCTGGCCTTCCCAATCTTCCCTAAGTGGATTTTGTTGTGTCGACTTTGAGCCGACGCGGAAGTCCCATTTATTTTGGGACGACCTTTCTTGGTAATCGGAAGGCGCTCATAGATGTAGCCGCAGTCGCCTAACTATGCGAGCATGACAAGGTCGAGGTGTTCGATGTGTACAAGGCCACCAAACTCCCGCCGTGTACGAGGAACTCGCGTTGATTAACGTACTCTGAGCAACCGAGTGTCGCCTTTCGTGTGGCGTTGAACAACGAGAACTAGCAAGGAGAGCCCCCGATAGAGGTAAGCTTGATGAGGATGTGGACGCCGGTGGAGAAAACGTCCGTCACCCTAGGGGGCGGAATGAGTCAAAATCATGTCGAGCCGAGACGCGCAACCAAAGGCCGCACGGAGGCAACCCGTGAAATGTACTTGTAAATTGTACATATGAAATTGTACTTAAAAAATAAAAAAACTAAAAAAAATAAAAAAAATAAAAAAAATAAAAAAAATAAAAAAAATAAAAAAAATAAAAATATTTTGTTTCAAACTGGAATTCTAACCGATTTCGTGGTAAGATGTTTTACAGGTTGATCTGAGGAAAATGCTAAGGAATGCAAAGGAGAAAAACGAGATAAGAAAAATTTTTAAGTGGCAAAACAAAGTTGAGCTCGCGCGATGGCTCCGTGCTCACTGAGGAGGGCCTCCTGCTACCTCCGGTGACACGTTGAAGGCAAAAATCCGGGAATTTTAAAATTCCGTAATTGCTCGCGCTGATGGTTCTCCGTGTCACTGGAGTGGCATGCCCGCCAAGCACTGGGTGACACGTTGACGTGTTAATCGCACGGGGTCACACCGGGTCACCGGGCGACCCGCCGCAAAATCCTACCTTAAACCCCTAAACCCTCATTTCCCTTATTTTCCCTCTACCCTCCGCGACAAAACTCCCAAAAAATCCTCCCTCAACGTGTCACGGCCAGATCGAATTCACTCAACTTTCTTCGATATCATCAAATTAAAGGTATGTTCTTGAACTCAACTTCAATTTTTAGCTAAAATTTCAATTTCTAGAATGAACTAGGAAGAATCCATGCCCTAGATATAAAATTGGAGCTTAAATACATTTGAGTTGTTGTTAATTGTTGTTCGTATTATCGTTGTGATTATATTAACGCGATAATTACATGCTTAATTGAATTTAGCAGGAAATTGTAGCTAGGGTTGGGTTGTGAATTTGGAAAAATCGAATTAAGGAGGAATTGTTGAAAAATTGTGGGTTGTGCATGTTGGGTGAATTGAATCGTGTTATGCTTATTGTGTTAGGCTTAAGAAACGGCGAAATTATCGGGGTGCGAATTGGGTGAAATTGCAAGAACACATCGAATTACATGAAAATCTGGAAATCGCTACTTGAGTTTGTGGAATATTCTTATTTTTCTCAAGCTTTCTTTAGCCTCAATGCCATGTAATGAAATGATTATCGATAGTATGTTGGAATTAGCTGCATTCTAAGTCCTGAGTAGTACATAGAGTGTTATACGTTGAATTTTAAGAAGGCACGAGGCAATTTTATGGTTTTTTTCTTTTGTTTAGTTGTTCTAGTTTTTGTATCTTTTAAATTAATAAATGGATCTGCCAAAATGCATAATGTGAGCTAAAGACTAAGTGTGGGGTGGTTTGAGCTAAAACCCAACCTTAGTCAAAGCTAAGTTTATATCGACTAACATTGTTACTGTCTGCTTTCTGTGACAGTGGACACACCCAGCAAAAGTGTGACAAAGGCAAAGCCGCATCAACATCAGCGCGAAGAAAAAGATTAAGACTCGGAGCAGCAGTCCCAAGAAGACCGCAGCTTCCACGCCGGCCATGCCAATATGGAACACGATGGGTGACCGAGAGGGGAAGAAATGGTATACCAAACACAAAGAAAAAACAAATACTCGAGGAGCATATTGCACGAGAACCATTGGCACAGGAGTTCCCCCCGATGGTGCATCGGACGACGCTGCCGGGCTACGTTTCATTTTCGACGAGCCCAAGGAGTGCAACCTCGCACTTAATACTAGAATTTACGCCTAACCGGAACCCGACACTAAGGAGTCACACCATCAAAATAAGGGGCCAGATTGTCACATTGGAGCCGCACCACCTCAATGCCATCCTAGGGGGCGCAGTAATACACGCCCATGTACTCCGACAAACCTGAATATCACTCCACCCTATGCATATCGACGCACACATGTGGAGCCCGTCACGCGCACGTTGAGCAAGTACAAGGAGAGGGGCTACCTTCAGACACTGCCTATGCACAAAGGAATAGGAAGCCAGGATCCGCCAAAATCATTTGCTCCCGTTTGATTCCTCGGGGTGCACATGACATGTGACCCGGATCGTATGCTTTGGTATACGCCCTGGATGAAAGGGCCGGAGATAAATGTCTGTGGCGTGATCATATCCGCCATGAACAGGGCCCGATTGCATCAAGGGCACAGTACGGATTGGCGGGTCAGCCGACTACGTTCCGAGGGGCCTTGAGGTCGAGGAGGAGGCCCTAGACTACATCCCGCATGGAGCGGTAAAAGCGAGACGTTGGCAAAAACTAAGGCACTGCCACCACTCACTGCCCGTTCTCACATTGGCCGAGCGACATGCTCAGTGACGACCAATATATGTCCCGCATACCGGATGCAGATGTTCAGCCACGCATAGGCGAGATCACCCGGGAGGACGAAGCCGTGGCAGCCGACTTAGATTACCCATTTACAGAACGCCAAGGCACTATGTCGGGTGGGCCCAGCCTTGTGGAGCCCGTAGATGATGATGTCCCCATGGACGAGGAGACACGTCAACAGGATTCTCGACGTTGAGCTTCCTGGGAGGGGAGGACGATGGTGGAGACTCGTATATGGGGGATGAGGCTACAAAGATCTACGAGGAAGTGGAATACTTTGACTCGATCGTGGAGTTTCACGAACCACCTTCGTTTGATTGTATGAACACTCGGGGACAATTTGTTCGATTTAAGCGGGGGTGGGAGTAGTTAGGTGGTGCCGAATTTTGCCTTATTTTGTATATCATCGCATGCTCGTCCCGTTGTTGTGTTTGTTTTAACGTGACTCGTTTTTATGTGTATGTCGTTTTTGTAAATATCGCTGTTGTGAAGCCGTGGTTGTGTGCCGGAATGTTGCTAGCCGCATGTACATATTTTTGTCGAAATCATCGATATTCTTAAATCGAAATCATCGATATTTTAAAAAAAATTCGTAACTTTTTTTCGTTTGGGTTTCTGAGTTTGTTTTCTTTTGCCGAGAAGCATCCATTGAACCGAAGTCGTAAATAGTGACCCTTCTCTATGATGGATGGATGACGACCGTCTTAAGGGAGGGTAGTCGATAGGAGTATTTATATTTCGTTTTTTTTAATTTAATTGAAATTTTAAAAAATAAAAATATTTTTATTTTTAGTTGGTTTGATGGTTGTATCCTATGCATGTTGCTACTTATGGCTACTAGTGATCTTTGTTGCGTGTTTGCATATAATAATTATATGGCAAAGATGATTCGTAGAAAGCATGCAAATTTTTGTACATATGTAAGACACTTATGCCGTAGAATTCGATTCGATATGATTGAGGCTTAATTTTGAATTCTTGTGATTAGCTGATTAAAGAATCTGTGAAGTCATTTTGAGTTGAGCACGTGCATCGAGTGTATAGTGAGGAATTGTTTATTCCATGCTATGGTCGATTGTCTAGAACTTGCATGTCGTTTGTACGAAACGTAAATGAAGGAAGTGTAGTGTAGGAAAGGATGTAGGCGTTTCTTTGTCAACCAAAGTTTTTCTTGTTTTCCTTTTCATATCTACTCGAAGATTAAATCCTAGTTAGCCCGTTTGAGCCTTTAAATTTTTATAAATCTTTCTTTCCCCGGGTTTTTCTTGTCGAAAAGGGTGTGAACTAAGTTAACCCTTCTTTTCGTGGTCCTTAAACCAAATCCGGCTCTTGAGCGCTCAAGAAATGTAAAATTTTCCTATGGTAAGCCAAGGAGTGAAGAGATAAAAGAAAAGGAAGGGAGAAAAAAAAGAAAAGTGATGAAAAGAAAAAGAAAGAAAAGAGTTTGAGGTGAAAGGCCGTATTTGAAGGGAAGAAAGTTGTTTAACTCAATTTTCTTGTTAGTCCTGGGTGTGTTATAGAGATGGGTGATAAGTATAAAGATAAACTTCAAAAGGAGGAGGAAGGAAGATAATAATTTAAGTCGAGGTGGGATGTATTAAAGAGCGCTTAAGGAAGCTAGTTACTATTATTGGTCGCCCAAGATATACTAGTTCCGTAGCTACATTACAACCTCAAGTCCTACGTGATCTTTTACATCACGCATCCTTATATTAGTGGAGTAATACACTAGAGAGGCAAGCCTATGGGTCATGACACAATGCATGTGAATTCTTTTTGGGAGAGTGAGCCAAACAGCGCATATATACACCCCGACATGAATTTCCTTAGAGTTCATGTGACTAAACAGGAATCTCTTATTGTTGAGGGTACATGTTTGATGATAGAATAAATTGGTGCCAGATATCTTGGTCAGTTAATATGCATGAGCCGCCAATATCGGCAGCCGATTCTGTGCTGTGGAGGTCTTGATTTATTAAGGTCGCTGTAATAATGATACTATGCATGTTTTTCTGATGATTTGTTTTGAACATAATCGGTATAACCGTATTCGGAGTTGTCGAGCCAAAGTGGCCGTGATGGGATATCACTTCAAGGAGATGGCGGGCATTGCTCGAGGACGAACAAGATTTTAAGTGTGGGGTAGGTGATATGGGTATATTTATATGCCAAATCGATACTCAAATGTAGGCTACTTGTTTGTCTAATAATGTGTGTACATTCTCATGTAAATTGTACGAAGTGTGATTTTATACTAACCAACATGATTAGCGTTGTTTTGTAGGAAACATGCTTTTGAGGAAGAAATGTCATGTTGGGTGAAATCGAAGATGCACTCTGGAACGAGCAAGGAAGCGGTTGGATAAGCAAGGAACACAAGGGCTCGCGATGGAGCCGTGACACGCCGCCATCGCGAATGCCCGCTCGGGTAAAAGTGCAAGAAATTCCAAGTGAGGGTCCGCGATCGCCGTGCCATGTTGATTAATTTCCCTGCACTTTGAAATTCCAAAGAGGGTTCACGATTTGCACCGTGCACGGGGCCATGCTCCGCGATGCATGCCGTGCCACGTTGGAAGCAATTACCTGGCGGACACTCTCGCAGAGCTCACAAAGCAAAACCGTGTCACCTGAGGCAAGGTTCGCGATGCACCCTCCGTGACACGTTGCTTCATATTCGGAAAATTTATCCCTAGTATAAATAGAACACTAGGTTTATTTTTAATTATTCGACTTCATGGAGCAAGAACGTGTCATGTGCAGCTTTGAGGACGAAAATTCTGTGGTTTTCATCCCTTTCTTCTTCTTTCAATTGTTTGCATAATTTCCATTCATTTAACGATGTTCAATCCACAAATGAGTGACTAATTCTTTTCTTGCCGAGGTTATGACCTTTGTGTTGAAATGTAATACAATTGCTGGTTTATTTTATCTTTTCTTTCATGGTCGTCTCTATTCACCTTGCTCTTACTACGTTAATATCTCGGCCAATGTTAATAAACTCAAAAAGTCCGGTTTCACCCGAGAGGGCAAGAACCTGAAAGTTGTGAATTAATAGGATATGATCTTTTCTCGGGTTTGGAAAATTGGGAATTGATTTACCTTCGTGGATAGAAATATAACAAAGTTGTATTACTCATGTGTGGAATCGGTTTTGTATAGCTAGAACTTGAATTTCTTCTTTATCATGAAAATGTAGGTGGAAGGTTCAGATTCTTAAGTTGGGTTAAATACGAGAGTTTTAATCCATAGGCATAAGTTCCGACTAGAAACCGGAGGAAAGATAAACCATGTACATCAATAGTTCGTTTACATGTTCTTGAGAGTCTCAAAGATGCTCACAATCATATAGTTCGACTAACCGTATGCATCTTGTTAGATAATTAGTATAATAATATATTTTCCAAAATACACAAACTTTTTGCTACACCGTTGTCTTCATTGTTGTAGTTGTAGTAAAATTAACACTTTAAAAGGTTTCACCCCGTATTCCCGTTCCTGTGGGTTCGATATCTCGCTCATATAAAGAGCCACTATATTACTTGAACGACCCTGCCACCTTCTGCGGCTCATCGTCAACGCTAGCCCCAAGCAGCGTGCCACGCTGCCAACGCGGCGTAGTGCCGCCTGTAGGCCGATGGGGTGATTTCATGAGTTCAAGGTCGTGTCACTGAGGCGTTGCTCCATCACTACACTCCGGGTGGACATGGAGCCGTTCCACTCATTGAAGCAAATTAAGCACGTTCTCCATTTACTATATAGGGACCCTTAGCTCCTAATTCCATTTGGTCACGATTTTATTCCTCGAAAACTACCTAGGAGTGAAGGAGAAGTGGGAGAACTCAGCTAGCGTTTGTCAAATTCCCTTTTCATCTACCAATCTCGTGTAAGTATGTAGTTTAGGAGTAGATTAATAGTAGTGTAGAGAGTTTTATTTAACATGAATGGCAGGAACCCTTCCTCTAGGGTTGGCTTATGGATTATGATTGTGATTTTATGAAATTGTTTTGGAATTAAGTTATCGATTGTTATTTTCGTCTTGCATTCTGATTTGTTGGTTGTTTTTATGATTGATCACCAAGAAAGCATATTTGTTAGCTTGGGTAATAGCTTGAGAAGGCATTACCTAGGTCAGACATGAGAATGTGAGGAGCATGATTGTAATCTCGGAGAGGTTCTGTGTTTGGATAGAAATATACCTAACACCGTGCTTGGTCGATTACACGGGGTTGGGTGAAAGACCACCTGACAAGCCACATCACCACTCAACAAAGTAGTTGTGAGGCTAAGTTAAAGTTAAATGGTTAGACGCACGAAAGTCCCAATCGTTTTCCCCGTAAAACCACAACATACCTGATCGCTCGCGACTAGAAAATTAAACCCCTCACTCACAATGATGCAAAGGGAGGCCAGATTGCCGTGTTTAGAGGCTCGGAAGACCGAACATGGGGCCTAATTATGTGAAATAACAATTGATAGTTCCATGCTTATTCCATTGCAAATAGTGTCATTTTGCATGATTATCTGGTTTTAACTCTATGTTGCTCCTGTACTTTCTGTTCATTTCGTCGACCCAAACTTAAACTTAATTATTCTTCAATCGAAAATGTCTATCACCAACACTTTAGATATTTAAGATCACACTAGAAATGGATAGTTAGGAGGAATGGGTCCAACCCTCGTGGGTTCGACAATCCAGCTTCTAAAAAGAGCCACTATATTACTTGCATCGACCTGCATACACTTCATGACGCGCTCGATATGAAAAAGAGTCATCAAATTATTGGCACTGAGGCGGGCTACGTCACGCCGGCAGCGCGGTGACCCTTGACAATTTTGGCAACCTGAGGCAATTTTCGCAGAGCCTCGTTACCTCCGTGTCATGGAGGCAGCGTTCGCGATACCCGTGACATGAAGCCATTCCACAACAAAGCAAATTTGCACGTTTCTCATTTACTATAAATAGGTCCCTTAGCTCCTAAAACATTTGGTCACGATTTTATTCTGGAAAACCACCTAGGAGTGAAGGGAGAAGTGGGAGAAATCATCTAGGGTTTGTCAAATTCCCTTCTCTTCTACCAATCTCGTGTAAGTATGTAGTTTAGGAGTAGATTAATAGTAGTAGAGTAGTTTTACGTAACATGAATGGCTAGAACCCTTCCTCTAGGGTTGAAGCCATGAATTATGATTGTGTTTTTATGAAAATGTGTTGGAATTAAGTTATTACTGTTGTTTTGTCTTGCATTCGATTATTGGGTTGTTCTTATGATTGATCACCATGAAAACATACACGTTAACCTAGGCATATGCTTGAGAAAGCATTTACCTAGGTCAGAACATGAGAAAGTAAGGAGCATGATTGTATCTCACGATATAATTTGTGTTAGATAGAGATATACCTAATTGCTTGGTTGATAAAACGGATGATTTAGAGACCGACTTAGAATTATCACATCACCACTCGAAGAAAGTAGTTGTGAGGCTAAGTTGAGTTGAATGATTTAAAAATGAGTCCCTAATCATATCCACGTAAAACCACATCCACATAATTAATTTCCCACGTAATTCAGAATTAGCATCCTCAAGCCACAATGATGCAAAGGAGGCTAGTTTGCTGTTTAGAGGCTTGAAAGGCCATGAACATGCAATTCTAATCATGTGAGACGACAATTGATAGTTTAATACTTAAATCATTGCAAATCATAGTATAATAGCGCATGATTATCTGGTTTTAACTCTATGTTGCTCCTAGAGTGAATTCAGAATATGTCGTTGACCAAAATTAGACTTAATTAAACCTTCTCGAAAACCTCAATAATCAACATTTTCGGTATTTAATATCACACCTGAACTAGATGGTTAGTGGAATGGGTCCAGTCCCTGTGGGTTCGACATTTCGGTTCTTAAAAAGAGCCACTATATTACTTGCACGACCCGTACGCTTGCGGTATGCGGGGAAGAAGTCGTCAATACCTACCTTAAATGTACACCCTAGTTAGCCCCATTGAGACTTTAGCCTATTTTTTTCTTTCTTTGAAGAGGTACAAACCGAGCTTAATCCCTTATTTTCATTAGCCGTGAATTTGATCAAAAAATCTTAAGCGCTCAAGAAAAACAATTTTCCCACAGTGTAAAGGAGTGAGAATTGTGAAAAAGAAAGGAAAAGCGGAAGTAGTGAAAGCTAAAGAAAAGGTCAAAGGTGCACTTGCTGAAATTAAATAAAATAAAGATTTATAACTAATCTTTGTTAGTAAGTCGAGTGTGCTTAAAGAAATGGGAACAAAAAC
>JACEIK010003306.1:117199-143065 GCA_018107945.1 Datura stramonium | reverse complement strand
TATTAATTGCATAATCTTTGTCAATCTTTTCATAAATGAGACAAGGGAAATTACTGTTAAAACATATGATTGGTCTTCGCAACTTGCAAATATTTAATTTCACCTTTCAAAATAATTGGTGTTTTGATATTTTTATTTTATTTCAAAATAAATGGTGTTTTACATAATCAAGAAGACATTAATGATATTTTTCTAATTTTATCTTTATTTAAATGGAGAGATTTTTGCATAACCAAGAAAATATTAAAGAGTTTTACCTTTTTCAAGGTATTTATTAAGAGTAAATTGGTAAAAATATATTTTACATTTTATAGATTGAATAATTTTCTTAAGAGGCATGTCCAAACTCAAAATACCACTTATTTTAAAATGGAAGGAGTATTAATTAAACCTATTGATGTGATAATAATGGATGATAATTCATAATTATTGACGTTGATAGTAAATAATTTGTTCCTAATATAAAATTCATTTTATCTATCATGCACGTGGCCATGTTCATATAAAGTTCAGTGATTAATTAACAAATAGCCTAGAATGTTTGTTGCACTTTTGTTTTTGTGTCCCTTTAATTACAGAAATTTCAAACTTAATCAATGATTTTTTTAACAACGCCTTTTAAAGGAAAAATAATTCAAGATGTTGAAAAGATATCATTATTATGAAAATGTACGCTCAACAAACAAAAGAAAAAGCATTAATTCATTAAAATATGGTATCCTGGGAATAAATATTTGCCACAAAAAAAGTGAATCCCATTAGTATAACCCTTAATTTGTTTTAGGTTGTGTAAGCTTTTGGCAGTAAAACATGTCCACAAAATATACAAATCATTACAATAAGGTTATAGGTTTCATTCGAATTTTGTTTAATATTTTTTTCACTTTATTGAAATGATGGAGTCAGAATTAAAGAATATAAAATTACATTTAGTTATATTTTTTTTATAAAAAATATTTAAAATAATATTCATACATGACTGTACGTACTTAGATATTATTTTTAAAATAAAAAATAAGCTGTATGTTATTTTTGCAATTTGAATATTAGTCGAGTTATGTTTAAAATTTTTATGGTTAAATATTAATTTTTAAATTGAAAAAAGTGAATAAACGAGTCCTAAATCAAATGAATTTAGGTTTTTCCTTTTTTTTTTTTGACTTCTCCTTTCACGTAAAATACAAATTCCTCATCCAATTTAGTAGAGGTAAAGACAAAATCTCTCATATTTAGCAAGGATCTAACAAATTGGATAACCTTATTATGTGTTGAAATATTTATATGTGGGGAGTTTCAGTATAAGTAAGACATGTCGTTTTCTTGAAAGTTAATACAATGCAGATAATGAAACAGAAAAGGATAATATTATTTGCCAGGTAATTTGTTTTTTATATTTTCTTTTTAATATATTTGTTATTTTCATCTAATAAGAATGCTGAAATAATTATTAACCTATCGTAATAACATAAGTTCAATTTTAATACAGATGAAATTTGAGTGAGTGATGAAATTATATCCAATGTAAATGAATAATGAATTTTTTGGATTTTAATTTTTTAGTAGGTCCGGCAATTTAAAAGATTTTAAATGAATTAGTAGATTTAATTGAAAAAAAAGATATGACACATATGCACCACATAGAAAAATTAACTTTGGTACTAAGGNTAATATAATAGGGATAATTATAATTTTTTTAGAGTATAAAGTCAATATGACCCTAAGATTGGATGAAAATGACAGAAAGTAAGCTTTTTTATTTTTTTAGAGTATAAGGGCAAATATAATTTTAAAGTTTGATAAAAAATAAAACAAATAGTAAATATAACTTATTTGTGAAATTACAAGGATACATATGGCTCTTTTCCTATTATTAACTACGTATAGTACTCCCTCCGAACAAGTAACGGACAGAGAGTGTAATTTCTCAATGCATTTCTCAAAGCACCAACATTACTATATTCTTCAAATAGTTAGTAAAATTATCATTTTATTTATCATTTTCTTCGTCCATCTTTAATTATTCTTTATTGACTTGGTTCTACAGGTGGCAAATGAGCGGTTTTGGCTACATTTAGGCGGGGCAAAATGGCTTGAGTTAATATATATGCGGATTATTGACCCGTCCAAAAGTTACTAGAGCTGAAATGAGTTAAAATCTGAGTCATAAACCAACCTGCTGAACTATAGTTAAGTTTTAAATGTTTTATAGTTCGATAACTTATAAAATTAATATTTTTCTTTATCATGACTGAATATTATATATTAAATAAAATAAAATATCTTTTTATAAATATTTTGATAAAATTTCTCACGAATCAACCTGAGTTAGATATTAGCTCAAACTTTGATGAACTGAAATGAAGTTGGCTGAGCTATTAAATGAATGAGTCAAATTATCAACCCAAACTTTGAGCAAGTTGGACAACTTATAATCTTATAGGCTGATTTTGCCACCTCTACTTGACACGTCATAAGAAGAAGTAAATAAACCGACAATTTACTATATCACTCTTTGAATATAATAATTTATTTTTGATAAATGAACATCTATTTTTAATATAGTATACAAGTAAAAATAGACAAAGAAAATCTTTTTTAAGGAATATGCTAATTTAATACTCATTCGTTTCTTTTTAGTTGTTAGATATACTAAAAATAGTTGTTAGTTTCAAAAATCAAGAAATAATTGGTCTTTTTTTTTTAAATTTCATCCTCAGTACTTAAGTCACTTTATAATGTGAAAAAAATAATGGTTGTATGTTTTTAAAAAGTATCTATCAATTAATAGAATTATATTCTGTCGTTTCATTTTAATTGTTAGGATAAGATTTGCACACTCATTAAGAAACAATTAATATGGTTAATAATTTGATTAATATAACCCTATTAATTTTTTGAAAACATACAATAATAATTTTTTTTACATTTTATAATGACTTTAAGTATTAAAGGTAAATTTGGGAAAAAATATGACCAATTATCTCTTGAATTTTAAAACTAGTTAGTATTTTGATATAATTATTTTTAGTATACCTAACAATTAATATTAATTAAATTATAATTTTTATTAATTTTTTTAAAGAATATTTAAAAAGATAGGAAGAAGCAAGTAAAAAAAGATAGAAAGAAGTATTAAAAATGAAGGGAAGAGAGGGAGTACAAAGTAATTCCATTTCCTGTTCAAAATCTGGAAACTGGTGCCGCAATAAATAAACCAGTAAAATTAAACTGAAAAGAGAAGAAAAAATAAAAAAAAAAGAAAAGAGAAGAGCCCCACAGCATAATAGTAACAGCTTTTAGCCTCCAAGCCCCAAACTAACTGAAACCGTCAGTATACGAAATCCCCAAATTACCCCCTTCAGCACCTTCTTTCTCTGCAAAAACACACTGCCACAGGTTAACAGTAGAATTTCTGAAAATTATTTGACATGCCACTGTACACGTCGGCTCTCTTTCCTCTGCTCTATTGAATGTGATGGCGTGTTTTATCACCTCACCCCTCTACATTAACTACATTTACTACTTTGCCACTCACCTCCTCCTTATCCCAAGAAGAACAAATGACTCCCTTCTGTGATTCTTTCTTTCTTTTTTTTTTTGGGCTGCAATGGGTCTTGCGGAATCCTCGGCCTCATTTCAAATCTCGTGAACTTCGAAGCTCCCTTTTTTTGTGTTTTGTTTTTGCTTCTTCTTCAATCCACAGGTTTCCTGTGTTTTCATGTGTGTGTTTTCTACCTCATTTGTTTCAAATTTGTCGTTTTGGGGTTATTCTAATATGATAAAGTATTTGTTTAAGCATTTAATTTGAACTGAAAGATTCGTCCCTATATAAAGTATTGTTTTGGGCTGAGCGAAAGGGTTATACTTTTCAAAGGGTATCCGTATTTCGATGTATACGTATGGGAATGTGCTCATGTTGACTGTTGCTTCTTTTCTTTGTATATACAAAAGGTATGTCTTCTCACTTTCTTGTATTTTCCGTCGTTTCAGTGTTTACAGGTGAAAAGGGGAAACGGGGTTTTGATTTTCTTTTTTTTTTTGAGCTCTTTGTCACAGTTGAATGGTACTACATTGTACTTCACTTTGTGAATTTGAAGTTGTGTTGGGTTCGAGATCATTTTGCATTTTGGCTTTGTCTTCGTCTTTGTTTGATTTCTTTTATACATTCAGGTTTTAAACTCGTTCTTGTTACAGTAATAGACGAATAGTATTTTGTTTGGATATCGAGAAACATCTTTTTCCCTTATCTCTAGATGTTTGAAAGATGCGGTTTCTATCAAATTTGAATACTCTTTTTGCGGACTTTACACTATTGCTTGTTTTCTCTTCCTGTACATACCGGAAAGTTTGATTCTTTAGTTCATTGTGAAGCAATACAAAAGGCTTGATTATTAAATTTTACTTTTACTTTTTTGTACTTGTTGAATTTTAGGTAAAAATTACAGCATTGTTTTCTGGGCCTTTTGAAAATCTTCAGCCGTATAACAGCTCTGATAAATTTTGAGTGATGGATGGGCGACGACATTCAGTGGATGTTCCCATATCCAAAACGCTGGTTGCACTTAGAAGAGTGAAGTCACTCAGGGATCCAACCACGAATTCGATTAGCAAGTTCTCCACAATGGTTGATAAGTTGAACTGGGAAACACATTCAAGTAATGCTATTACTTTAGGATTTGAAAATTCACAAAAAGTAGGCTACAATGAAGATAGCAGAGCCCTGGGGCCAAATGGCTTCGTTTTGTATGCCAACCAGGAGGAATATGCAGGGGATCAGGAACCTAACTACAATATGGGGAATTGCAAATCGCTGTTGGTTTCGCCTCAAATGGAGCCTTGGAATGGTAATGTCGAATTGTCTAACATACATCAACCAAATGAGATAGAAAGAGGAAATAAATCATCAAGTAAAAGATTAAGTCAGTCTTACAGGGATCAAGGAAAGGCAATGACTTTTACAACACCTTCCAACGCCTGGGAGGAGGGCATTGATTCCAGTAAAGAATCAAATGAAGGTGCAGTGCAGGCGAAAGATGTAGTTTATTATGCAACAAAAAAGAATTGCAAACATAAAAAACATACTAGATCATCCAGAACAGCAGCTGGTGATGTCTTGAGTTGTGGAGGCAGTCCCTACTTTTCAGCAAGCGCTGCTCCAATTGAAAGCTCAAACCATGCCATTTCACTGTATGGTAATGAAGATGTTGACAATGTGGAATCTGATCATGGTGGATGTGGAATTAGCTCGTGCTGGTTAGGCACCCCCAAGTTTAGGGGATCAAGTCCTCTTACACATATGGAAGAACGACCACTTCTGTCTGCAGGAATAGGTGAGACACTCTTAGCCCTACAGAGGAAAAGCTGGACGCGAGATAACAATGGAGTTGCTTCACATTCAGAAAGTCCTAGAAATCTCAGTCTAAAGTTCAGGCCAAAATCATTCAGTGAAATGGTTGGGCAGAATGTGGTATCAAGGTCTTTGTTGAATGCAATCTCGAGTGGGCTGATAAATCCATTCTACCTGTTTCATGGTCCTCGTGGTACGGGGAAAACATGTGCATCTAGAATATTTGCAGCTGCGTTAAATTGTCTTTCCCCTGATGCCGAGAGACCATGTGGCCTCTGTAGGGATTGTGTTCTCTATTTCTCAGGAAGAAGCAGGGATGTTAGAGAAGTAGATTCCTTGAAAATCAATAAAATGGAGAGAGTTAGATTACTTATAAAAAATGCAGCAAAACCTCCAGTTTCATCCAAATTTAAGATTTTTATAATTGATGAGTGCCACTTATTGAGAGAGGAAACATGGACAAGCATTTTAAATCACCTGGAAGAACTGTCTCGGCATGTGATCTTCGTGATGATCACCCCTGACCTTGATAAGCTGCCTCGTAGTGCAGTATCACGGTCCCAGAAATATCATTTTTCCAAAATAAAAGAAGCCGACATTTCGAACAGGTTACTTGAAATTTGTGAGGATGAAGGAATTGATTTTAATCAGGACGCTTTGGATTTCATTGCTTGTAAATCAAATGGTTCACTTCGAGATGGAGAGATAATGCTTGAGCAGCTAAGTTTGCTTGGGAAAAGAATAACGATGCCATTAGTCTATGAGCTAGTAGGTGTTCATTTGGGACTTCCTGTGTTTTCTTTTCTACATCCTCGTTTTATAAAAGTAACGAGAATTAATGCTGTGCATTCATCTTCTCTGCAGATTGGAGCTGTCTCTGATGATGAGTTGCTGGAGTTGCTGCAACTGGCATTGTCATCTGACACTTCAAATACAGTTAAAAGAGCCAGAGAGCTAATGAGGTCAAGAATAGATCCCATGCAATTGGTGTCACAGCTGGCAAATTTAATAATGGACATTCTTGCTGGAAAATGTCAGAGAAGTGCTTGTGAAGTCAAAGACAGGCTATTCAGCGGTCACATTTGTAAGTATAAGGCTCTATTATTTTTCGTCGTTTTATATGTTGCCAAGCATAATTTGCCAATTTTGTTGACTTGCTTCTGCGTGTTGCCAATCAATATTTTTTTGGAGATGATGACTGATTACTCCAGTGGCATCATCTGGGATCAGTGGCCACTGATAGGATGTACTAGCTCCAAATCATCTTTAAGGTTGCTTGTGGCTTCATTAGTACGGATTGGATTAGCTACCTTCTTCAGTTTTCAAGTTTGGTGATGAAAATGGATATTTATCTTGCAAGTGCCATATTCATTCAGTGTTGAATTAATGTTTCCGTCTAAAATCATCTGGCAAATTGTGTGTCATATAGACTGTTGGTGAAAAATATTTTCAAGGAGAGCTCTAGCATACATTCTATCCCATTTTGAGAGTTCTAATAGTGACCAGATAGTGTACTTCTTGACTAGAATTCTTTTTGGTGAATCACTTGCTACCTTAATACTACTTTAGGGGATTTAGAAGATAAAGTTATTGAATAAGTGAGAACCATGGGGAATATCTGCTTTAATTCTACCCGTTTTCATTATATTTCAGAGTTGTAATCTTTGTTTTGCTGGTGGATTCATCTTTGGTTTTCCCTACTGTCTTATAATTCTTTGCTCTTACACATCTGTACTTTATGTGATGATCTTTAATTAGAAGTCTAGAACTAATTATACCTGGTAGGTATGAAACAAAACATTAGAACTGTTCAACTTGACTTTCTTGTTCTGAAAATTTAAAGGCTGTGTTCTAAATAATCTCTCTATGGTGGCGCTCCACTTTTTTGTTGTCTTGTATGACTGTTATGTCTGAAAGATTTCATTTTTACTACTGTATATCATAGCTGAAGCTGAGAAACAGCAACTTAGTCATGCACTCAAAGTACTCTCTGAGACTGAAAAACAATTGAGGATGTCAAAAAATCAAACAACATGGCTAACTGCTGCGCTTCTACAGTTAAGCTCAGTGGGTTCTTCAGTCGATATCAAAGATGGAAATTCATGCTTGAGAACGGTATACGAACAAGGTGGGGATGACATGCATGACACTCTTTTATACTTCTCATTGTTTGGGACAAGGTTAATTTTTATGTTCAACGAGTTCATTGCTGTGGAATTTTGTTTCTGTTGTGTCAGATCCTGATGGTAATCTTTGTAGTACATCATCAACAAGTGAGAGTTTGAAGCACCTTACAAGTTGCGCATGTGAAAGCATTGAATCTTGCAAAAAGGGAATACAGGATGATAAAGAAACTCTGGCTTCTATATGGTATAGAGCTATTGAAATGTGCGAATCCAATTCCCTTGCGAACCTTTTGAGAAGAGGGAAGTTGTCATCAATTTGTCTTAAGCAAGGTAGCAGTTTCCTTGATTTATATTTTATTGCATCATATCCTCAGCTTTGCCATTTCTGTGAATATATAGGTATATCTTTACCTGGTTGCATTCTTTACTTCAATCCGGTGTATAATTTGAGAAACACATGTCTCCTATTTTTTTTTAATGTTGATACTTCAAATACTGATCTTCACAAACACCTTTAATCTTAAGAAGTTGAAACAGGGGGCAACTTTTGAGTTGGGCCTCCATGCTGATTTTCTGTATTAAAATTAAGCTGGAATTTTTTATCTTTAAGAGAGATCAAGTTTGTCCTTCTATCCTCCTCGTTATTCCCACTTGGATACGCTCCCAAGGTACCAAATGTGCTCTCCATGGGTAATGAGCCCTATTGCTCTTCTGTTTCCATCTGTTCATTTAACAGCATATTCAAGCTCTTGGCACCTTTAAACCTCCCAGTCACCTAAATCTTGATTTGTATAAGTCTGTTTGACCATAAATCTTGAGTTCAAGGAAGGGACAGTAGAGATGTATTGGGACTAAAGCATAGTATGAGTATCATTTATTGTAGATTTA
This sequence comes from Datura stramonium, assembly GCA_018107945.1. Lineage (NCBI taxonomy): Eukaryota > Viridiplantae > Streptophyta > Magnoliopsida > Solanales > Solanaceae > Datura > Datura stramonium. The sequence continues at coordinate 134,704 of JACEIK010003306.1, read as the reverse complement.
ACTTTTTGTTCCTCTTTGATTGTTTCTCCATCTTCATGATGTCAAAATACTTATTGCAAGCAAACCAGATACTTTCTTAGTCTGTTGAATTTCGCCTTACACAGTTCAACTTTTTCTTTCTATTATGAATATGTTGCAATCCATGGTCCAGGTCTGGCAATTGCTGAACTGGAGTTCTATTGCCCCAAAGACATATCAAAGGCTGAGAAATTGTGGAAACCCATTGCAAATGCACTTCAGCGAACACTATGTTGCAATGTGGAGATCAGAATCAATCTTGTACCTGGCAGGTTCCCCAAAAAGTATTCCAGAGTGAAAAGGCTTTCTTATAGACTTTTTAATTGTTCGCTTAGTAAATCACATTCCAAGATGGAACGTAGAAGTGATGTATCGGAGAACTCTGATTCTGCTTCTAAAAGGGTTATAATGGTGGATAAAGTTGTTGAAACATGTTCCTCTGAGTGTTTATCTCAAAACTCTCAAATATGTTGTCATGGTAGAGAAATTATGACCATAAGAAACAGTGATGGAAATGCACTAAGCATTGGATCAGATACACCTCAGATATTATTGACGGATGGTTCCCTGCAAACACATCAGTTAGAATCTGATTGTTTGAAAGAGAGAAGTACTTGCAGATGCCGGGATTTATTTACCATAGAGTCAGAGAAAAAACCAAGCTGTTTTCCTAGAACAGTAGGACTTCTAAAGAGATCAAGGTCATTGAATGCTTCTCATTTGACTTTTTCGATGACCCAACCACAAAGCAACTTGGTTTTATCCATTCCCAGCAAGACCCCTTGTCAAAGCCACATTCCTTGCAGCAGTTTAAATAATCACTCTTCTGGGAATCTAGATATGTAAGTATCTTATATCTTAAAATAATTCTCCCCAAGATTTCTTCTTAATACAATTTTTGTGCTATAATCCAATTGGTGCTATCTTCCTTCAAAAACTTATCTATTTGTGATCTCCCTTTAGAAAGTTATCTATTTGTATTTCAAATTTCAGTTTGCCTTTACAAATATACCACATTCATATTGGTATTATAACCTAACTTTCAATATGTAATCAGTAATGGACCGGTATAATATTGGACGCCACCAGATATGGCTGGATCTAGAACTGCAAGATGCCTTATTGGGCTATTTTTTTTTGAGAAATCCTGAAGCAAATTTTTTTGTTTAGTTCATGGTTGCAGATTTCCTGTTCAATGAAAGAGTAGTCTGTAGCATTGCCTGATTAATAAACCACTTCCGATTACCTAACTATTACCTGCATGAATCATTCTTTAAATTTTGAACTCTTTGTTTGTTAAGGGAGGTCATTATTTATATTTTCTTGCTTCCCAACAATAAAAATATAGGTAGAGTGTCACCCTTCTCTTTTTTGACAGTTCCAAGGAGTCAAGGCCGCGTAATTGGAGAACTGCTCTGTTACCCTTCAGAAAGGTAACCGTGGTTCCTTTATTTCAACATTTTGTAGATGCATGCTTGCACCAAATTGATTCATGCCATCTGAAAGGAACATAGTCCCACGTATTCTTTTGGCTTAGCCATTTTGATTCCTTTGCTATTTACATTGCTGATCGAAATCATAATTTAGAAGTATCTGTAAGATCAGCATCTCCATACATCCGAAAGTTTGTGCAATAACTGATAATGCTTGCTGATGCAGACTTGGCAGCTGAGACATCAGCATGAAAATGTACCCCAAGAATGGATTCTACCTTATTCTGCTGCAAACTAGCAATTGGAAATCTAACATAAAATGAGAGTGCAAGATAGCTTTCACAGATTTACATGATTTTAGTAAGCATTTCTTTTGTTATACTTAGAACTAACAGAAGAAGTTCATCTACTTGGTCCTTCACTGTAGTCCTCCCCAAAAAAACTGTTGAATTAACTTTTGTGTATATACAGACTGAAGATAATTCTTGGTCTCCTCTACATATATGTATCAAATTTAAGCTGTGGCCTTTAAGCTAATATTTATTTTTTTGGCTCATTTCTAATGCTCAATACACCAGCAGTTGAAGCTTGTTGTCTTTTGTTCTGTTGGGCCAAAAAATTTTGTGGACTGAAATCCATAAGATAATATCCAGTGTGTGGTCCATATGTATCTTTGTTATAAATCTTTCTGCATATTTTTGGTTCAATTTATTTATGTCTCATCATTTTAATTTTTTTTAGTTTGTTTTTAAAAAATATTTTTTTAATTCTAATTTTTCATATGTCATATTTAAAATTATAAAATTTAACTATTTTTTTGTAAGTTTCTCAATATTTTTATTAAATCAAAATTAGATAAATAAATCGAGACGAATGCAACATGCGAATGATATTTAGGAATTACAAGTACAACTAGTTCACGTGAAGACAATATGTGACCCACTTTTTAGTTGTGTTATTCTTTTGGGGATTAAGGGCAAGACGGAGTATGTTTTACGTCAATTTTGAAGAGCTTCCAAATATCTAATGGCCTCAAGGTTTTTTTGATTTTTTTTTGAATGAATAATAAATGTGTAGAAAAATATAAAATTGTTAGAGTTACTAAATTAAAAAAAAGGAGGAGGTTTATACCTTGTTAGACACGGCACGACATGTACCGTTTGTACGAAGTTATAATAAGTTATATAAATACAAATTTAAATTAAAGACATACCAACTGTTTTTTGGTTTTATTACATTGTTGATTTTCTCCGACATTACTTATGTTTTTCATACAAGGTAAGCATGATTACGTTAAATACAACCACATATTAATTTACTTATATAAATTTTTTGGATTGAATTCTCCCCTAATTAAGATTCTTTTAGTATTTTCGCTATATATTCTTCTTGTAATAAGGAAAAAACATTCCTTCAAAAATTTAGTAGTAATAGTGGTATATAATGTATGAACTAGTCAACTAGAGGCCAATCATATTGAACTGATGAGGAATATTCTAGTTTAAAATATCTTAAAACCGAAAAATGTCTCCTTTGACTATAGTTTAATTATATTTACTTTATAAAAATTAATTTAAATAATATGTAAAAAGTTGGGTTATGTAAATGAAAAAGAATTCACCTTGAAGGAATCTAGTGACTTCTCAATGAAACCCTGGCCCCACATTCCGCACTCATTCACTCTATCCCCTTTAAACAGTCATGCATCTACCAAAAGATAGTGACTGGTTTTTCTCTCTCTAAAATTTTTACCTTTCTTTCATGGCTTCTCGCCGGAAACCACCCCTATCCAGACAGTAATTGGGTCACATTCTTGTGTTTTAAGGGTCTGAACAAGAATACTAAAAGGTTTTGGTAATGGCGGTGTTTATTAATTCAAGTTCAAGGTTTGTGTTTTGGGCTGCTTTATTCTTTGCTTTGCTGGGACTGAGTCATTACCGGGTTGTCTCCGAGCCCGCAGAGGAAAAACAAGCCCTCCTTGCTTTCCTCTCTCAGATCCGACATGCGAATCGGGTCCAATGGAACTCTTCTACTTCTGCCTGCACTTGGTTCGGTGTTGAATGCGACCCTAACAACTCTTTTGTTTATTCACTGAGGCTTCCTGCTGTTGGTCTCGTCGGTCAAATTCCTTCTAACACATTGGGCCGGCTGAGTCAACTCAGAGTTCTCAGTCTTCACGCCAACCGGCTATCCGGCCCAATCCCTTCGGATTTTTCTAACCTTAAGCTTCTTCGTAGTCTCTATCTCCAAAACAATCGATTTTCCGGCGAGTTTCCGAGGAGCCTTCCCGAATTGACCCGGTTAAACAGGCTGGATCTTTCGTCCAATAACTTCACTGGTACTATCCCTTTCTCCATCAACAATCTGACCCATCTGACTGGACTTCTCCTTCAGAACAATAGCTTTACTGGCACTCTACCAAGCATTAATCCACCGGGCCTAGTGGATTTCAGTGTCGCCAACAATCATCTCAATGGGTCAATTCCTACCGCTCTTTCCAAATTCCCAGCTTCCTCTTTTTCTGGTAACATTGATTTGTGTGGCGGCCCATTGCCGCCATGTACCCCATTCTTTCCTTCTCCTTCTCCTTCACCTTCCGTAGAGCCAAAAGTCGCTCCGTCAAACAAGAGATCCAAGAAGCTCTCGACAGCTGCCATTGTTGGAATAGCTGTGGGTTCAACCGTTGGGCTTCTCCTACTGTTGTTACTTCTTTTCATCTGTTTACGTCGGAGGTCGAGAAATAAGGAGACATCAAAGACACAGAAACCTCCGACAGCATCAAGAGCTGCGGCAGTAACAGGGGCAGCGGGAGAGGCAGGGACATCATCGTCCAAGGATGATTTAACGGGTGGTTCTGGTGAAGGGGAGAGGAACAAACTTGTATTCTTTGAAGGGGGAGGGTATAGTTTTGATCTTGAAGATTTGTTGAGGGCTTCTGCAGAGGTCCTAGGAAAGGGGAGTGTTGGGACAAGTTACAAGGCTGTTCTTGAGGAAGGTACTACAGTAGTCGTGAAAAGGCTCAAGGATGTTGTGGTGCCCAGGAAAGAATTTGAGCAACAATTGGAGGTGTTGGGGAGGATGAAACATGAAAATGTGCTACCTCTCAGAGCATTTTACTACTCTAAAGATGAGAAATTGTTGGTCTCTGATTACATGCCTGCTGGGAGTTTATCTGCTCTTCTTCACGGTATGCTTAATCAATTCCTTGGTTCTTCTTCTTTCTTTTTTCTTCTTAAAGAATCTCAATTTTGTTCTTTTTACAGTATCATTTTGCTATGTTATATTTTTCTGCATTCTGTGTCTGCTATTTCATATTACTATATTTTTTTTCTGCATTCTCTGTCTGCTGTTTCATATTACTATATTTTTTTCTGCATTCTCTGGCTGCTGCTTCAGATTATATTTTCCCTCATTCTCTGCCTGTTGTTTCTGAAATTTCCTACAATGATGAAGATTCAGCATTTCAAATTTGCAGTTCTAAACACTTGGTTCCATTTAATGACAATAGAGATGGTAACATTTAATCCTTGCTAGATTTTAGGGACTTCATCTGATTCTTGAAAAGTATTCAAGAAGGGGTAAATGGGTTATAGCCATATAAAAAATTAAATTTTTATTTAATCCTTGCTAGATTTTAGGGTCTTCATCTGATTCTTGAAAAGTCTTTAAGGGTTAGGTGGGTTATAGCCATGAAAAAAGATTAAATTTTTATTTTGTATGGGCCTTCAATCTATACACGTGCAGATCATGTACACATTGTAACCATAGTTTTACAGCGCTTCTGAACTGGCATTGCATTATTGTTTCTCTCTCAATAATTGAAGTTTGGTACCACTTAATTTAGTTTTTCTTAAAATAAGTTAACCAACTAAAGTTTCAGAATTAGCTATTCACCTTTATAAGAGAGAGTACATTCATTATCAAAGCCAAGCGCAAATTGCGCATTTTGTTCCAATTATTCCCTAAATTACAGCAACATTCTTTTTGAGAGAAATGGAACAGTGGCATTTTGTTAGATTTGTTACTTTTAAAAATTTTATTTTCTTTTATGAAACCAACGTTACATTGCAACAGGACCACCATGATTCCCTGTCGACATGCTTTCCTTTATAAATGATGAAATCAATTAAAAATTTGGAAAAAGAATTCTTTCTTGTCCAAGATTTACCTTTTATTTTTATACATTGCTTGTGCCTATGCCCCAAAATCTTTGCTTTTCCCTAATTGCCCCAACTATTTCATGCATGTTTACCAATTTTGCCCCAATCAACAAATTACTTGTAAAATTGTAGTTATACAGAGTGTACACAAACCTTATCCCTACAAGGTAGGGATAGAGAGGTTGTTTCAATCAATTGTAATTATATGTATTTTAGTCTTTTTTTAATTATAATAAAGTGCTGGGGAGTTGGTGATATCAAATACTAATTAAATATCAATCATAGCATTTGGTTTTCAAACCCCACAATTTTCAAATCATGATGTTAGTAGTAATTGTTGTAGCGCAAACCTTACTTAAGGACTTAAAAAGCTTACATTACTTTGGATTTAAGCTATTTGGTGGTTATAACTGTCTGATTATTATTCATCTAATTCTTTTGCTTTACTTTATTGATCATTGGTTCTTGCTGTCCCCCCATTTTCTTCTTTTGGTGAAATAACGTGCTGCTTTACTCTACTGTCCGTTGATTCTTGCTGTCACCCATTTTCTTCTTTTTTGGTGAAGAAACAAAGTGCAAAAGAAAAGCTAATAATATACTAAACTCAACTGTTTTGAATTTGATTCCAACTTGTTGACTGAAAAATACAAAAAGGCTATTATTTGGCATTGGCATTGGCATTGGTTTGTAAACAACAATAACATACCCAATGTAATTCCACAAGTGGGGTCTGAGGAGGATTGGATGTACGTAGATCTCACCCTGCCTTTGTGGCGTAGAGAGAATGTCACCAATTGGCATTTGGTTTGTTGTGTAATAAAAATGTTATACTTTGGTTAATTCTAGTAGGTAGTTGAGGCAGAGCTCTGTTTGTTTAATTGAAATGTTTACTTTGCTTAATTCTTGTAGGTAGTAGAGGATCAGGGCGTACACCACTTGACTGGGATAGTCGAATGAGAATAGTGTTAGGTGCGGCAAGAGGCATTGCATACCTCCATATTTCAGGAAAAGTTGTCCATGGAAACATCAAGGCTTCCAATGTTCTCCTTAAACAAGATAACCAAGATGCATGTGTATCCGATTACGGATTGAACCCTCTTTTCTCCACCTCGGCACCAGTTAACCACCGTGTCGCAGGATATCGTGCACCGGAGGTTCTTGAAACTCGAAAAGTCACATTTAAGTCTGACGTGTATAGCTTTGGAGTATTAATGTTGGAGCTCTTAACGGGGAAAGCTCCGAACCAAGCTTCACTTGGTGAAGAAGGCATCGACTTGCCTAGGTGGGTCCAAAGCGTTGTAAGGGAAGAATGGACAGCAGAGGTGTTTGACGTTGAGCTAATGCGATACCATAATGTGGAAGAAGAGATGGTACAACTACTTCAGATAGGAATGGCATGTGTTGCTATCGTGCCAGACCAACGGCCATCCATGACAGAGGTGGTAAGGATGATCGAAGAAATGAATAGAGGTGATACGGATGATGGTCTTCGACAATCATCCGACGACCCCTCTAAAGGTTCTGAAGGGCAAACACCTCAAGAGTCTAGAGGGTCGCCTCATGGTGTTACACCATAATAATGGATGGCTGTGGATTTGTCAAAAGAATCTCAGGAAGCCTAAAGTAAATTGTATTAGATGCTTAGGGGAGGCGTTTGAGGAGGGGGTGGGGTACTGTTATGTGTCTTTTATTTTTATTTCACATATATTTTTTTTCTTGAAATTATTTTGAGAAAATTTGTGCAATGATTTTTACAGGTGCATGGTAGTTGAGAAATTTGAATATTTCCATGAAGTGATTGGGAAATTGGAATTGACAGTGTGATGGATTCAGTCAGTTGATTCTTTTGGTATAAAAAGTTGTTTAGCACTTGGCGTCTTGTGTTGTTGTTGATATGTTTAATTAAAACATCCATTAATTTAATAGTATTTGCCAACTAGCAATTCTCAGAATTTGTGAGAGGTACGTACTAGTAATATTTTAATTTAAGATTAGGTGGATTTGGTCTGACTTCAGGGTGTTAAATCACATGCAGTCCACGGACTTGGACGTTATTTTCCTGTGGGCCAAACAGTTTTATAATTGTTAATTATGGTAATGTTTAATGGTTCTATTATGGTAGAGGCAAAACAAGCTGATTGGGTTGTGGAAATCAACGAGGGTCATCTTAATATCTTTAGCATCCTCACTTCTCCTTTTTTTTAATTTTTCATCACAAAACAACAAATTAAACCTAAGGCCGGGAGTAGTAATTTTCAGTTGGACATTTTATTTGAAGTGAGCAATGTTCCTGTGGCAGGCGTTGTCTTAATCTGCTCTTGCCTTTTCTTTTACTCCATAATTTTTCTCTTTTTCTATATATATAAGAAAATAAACTCCAAAAATCCATCTCTTTAAGTTTGAAACATTGGGAACAGAGATATATTAGATCTAAAGCTGAGACAAAAATCAAAGACGTACCCTTGTTCACCAAATTATCCGGCAAACAACAATTATCTTCTTCATAAAGAGTTTGAATACTAAAGAAGCAAAGCATAAAACATTCACTTTATTTTGCTTTTTCATTTTATACTTTCTCCTATTATATAAGATAGCATCTAGAAGCTGAAAATGCACTCAAAAGTCAAAACAAAAGAAAAAGACAATTTCAATTTTCCCACTTTCCACTTGAATTCAAACAAACAATACCTAATTTGTCAGTGTTACAGGGTGGTTAACTAAGGTAATGAATTTTCTGGTGTGGAGTAAAATTTAGAAAGAAGAAAAAGAGGACTAAGGTATTTGGGCATGAACTTATGATGGAAAAAAGATAAAAGAAAGAGGAAAAAAGAAGAAAGAACAAAACTAAAGAGAAAAAGTTACAAGAAAAATGAAGAAGGAGATCAGCAAAAAACGAAATAGAAAGAAGAAGATGAAACACGTGGGGCCGGAATTATCCCAACAAGTTAAAACAAAAATTTGCTTTTGACTTGAATAGTTTTTTTTCTTTTAAAAGTATTCTGGCTCAAAATCCACGTGTCATTATAACATAGGTTCTTCAATTAAGAACACACGCTTTTGAATAAAAATACCATAAATAATGTGTCTTATAAATACAAGTTAGCTTGAGTTTAAGGACTTGCGTGGTTGGTAAATAAGATATTTTAAAATTATTTTGAAGAGGTATAAGGCTCGGTTTAAATGTCTCAAGTAAATTCAGGAGCCGGCTATCTATTCGGCCAGAAATTTACGTAAAGATTCTGGCTTAAAATGTCTGTGCAGGCCCCAAAAATATTCCAAATGTCAATAAACGATACTCACCCAAGTATTACTTGTCATGTTGAGACCCAAAAGTTCTCGTGATATCTTATACTATCTATTCAACCATATAATCTTAGGTTGCACGTTTTTCCAAAAGCTTCACGACCTGTTCCCACTTCAGTTAAATTGATTGTTTGCCAGAATATAGACCGGTCAACTCTTTCTTGAATTGATTCTTTGAAATTGCATACAGCACCATCTCTTTCAAACTTGGACATTGCACCAATTTCCCACAGTACTCTACATCAGTTAATTGACAATAAAAGCAGCCCTGCATTTAGTGATAAGGGACAAACGTTTCACTGGATCCTACCAAAAACCCAGAACACGATAAAATTCATGATTTTTAATTATATCAGGGAAGAATGCAATTTAACTGGAAAAGAAAGGTCATAATTGACATCAGAGTTCAAACCATCATTTATTGTCATCTAAGACAAGATTTTCTATTTGTAAGGGAGAAACAAGGCTAAGCGACTTGTCCAAGCTGTGGGATGTCAAAATACATTGGTGGGGATATATTTTAATTACTTGTCCACTCTTTCCGATATTTTCCGAGAAGTCAACAAAATAAAACAGGTCCCAGTAAAGCCACACTCTCCAAGGGCAAAAGGGATAGCCCTGCTCCAGAGGTTATATAAAAGCGCAACTTAATCATTCAACTCCATCCAACCCCAGCACACTTGCACAGAGAGAGACACTGACTCTGTCTATCTGAACATGGTCTTGTGCCAATAGTATTTTTGTATTTTCACGGTTAACTAGACCATGTTAGGCCGTTGAGGGAGCAGAAGATTATAGAACTTATCATGCAAGAAAAAGTGCTTTCCCTTGCTATCAACAGCTTTCTTCCACCCACACCATCCACCGTTTACTATTTTCTTGATATCATCACTGCCAGTATAATGAGGATCCAGTATAAGGAACGCACAATCTCCACTTGCATTATTATAATCCACACCTAGGAGAGTGTATGCAAGAACACCACCACCTGCAGGCGTGCTAACACGCTAAGCAACTAGTTTTCTGATTTTGTTTAACAGAGAAAAAAATAGATACGAAAGTAGGTCTTACAAAAACCACTCCATTTACAGCCCAAAACATATAATAACTGTATGACTTACCAATCATGACAGGAGTTCCTTGATTCTCAAAATGCAATGCCAACTCTCGACACTTTTCGGGAAGCTCAGCTCCAGATCTGACGTTTATGATTTTGCAACTAGCCTATCCACAAAAGAATATAAAGGCTTAATACATAGTTCACCCCCTGAGCTTGTAGCCAAATCCTTTTTATACATCCCCATTTCATGGGAACCTTTTACACGCCAAACATTTCACCAAGTGTGTCTATTTTCCCGTGAAATTGGGGGCGTAAAAGGTTAAACAAGTTTTGTAAAGCAATGAAATTGAGAAGTTTAAAGGGGAGTACAGCTGACAGCTAAAGAATGAAAAGATGGTTAAAGCATAAAATTTATCCGGAACAAAACTCACTAGGTATTTTATAAACACTTGTAGATAGGTCCAAACTTACTCCAATTAGTTTATCCAAAACAAAACTCAGTTCAATGGCTCCAATCCATTCACGTGACCCTATAAATGAAGGATCTTTGTCACCAATCTCTACAAGTGCCTGTTGAATTTCCCTGAAAGAATGTGCAATTCACTTTCAGCACAATAAAATTTTAATGAAGATAGTGGATCTTCATTTATGACTATATATGCACATATTGCAGAGTGATTAATTCACAGAAGATATGGGGTGTTTATTTACGATTACATAGGCACATATTGCAGCGTGATTACTATAGATTAGCTGGTGCTTTCAGTAGAAATTGCAACTCACTGTGCTCTGTTTGATTTCACTGCAAAGTAGCCACTATGTCTTTGCTAAGATGTGAAGGTGGACCTGTCGTGCTTAATATGTATTCTCCCCTTTTCATTTTATATGTCTTGGTTTGACTAAGCACGAAGTTTAAGAAAGTAAAAAAGATTCTTGAAACTTGTGACCTTAAACTAAAGATGTGTATAATTTACCAAATACCATTTGAATCTTGTGGTCTTAATCAAGTCAGGCAGGATGTTGGACTTAAAAAGTTACACACTCTATTTCAATTTATGTTAGACTCCTTTCTTTTTAGTCAATCCAAAAAGAATGAATATAGTAACAATTTAATTTTAAATTTCCCATTTTACCCTTAATGAATTGATTTATCGCCACAAAAATTTTATGGATTGATTTAGATCACAAGTTCCAAAAATCTTCCTTTTCCCCTTAAACTCCGTTCTTAGTCATATACCTTCACATAAATTGGGATAGATAGAGTATTAAATACAGAAAGTGACATTCTTTTTAAATAGACTAAACAAGAAGAAAAGACACATAAATTGAAATGGAGGGAGTACTATTTATGAAAATAGAAAGAGGTGTGACTTTGTGGAACAGCGATGCTATCTGCAAGATAACAAGTCACATTGTACTCACTTGTACAGTAGAAAGAGGCTATACCCTAATATATGGATTTCTTTGAGGCTCCTCCTTTTACTTTCTCTATTGAATCACCCCTTTGTTCATACAATGTTTGAATTACAATATTCATCAAACCAACGAGGCTGCATTACAGTGGTCTCATTAAGTTATCCATTTTGAAGCTAATGCAAATGGACTGTTTTAACATCTACATCTAGCAATGTGTTGTTCTGAAAAGAGAGCTGTAAGCAAAGGAGAAAACACTGAGCAAGCCAAGAATCACATGCATTTATAATTAGTACTGACTTAAGGTATCAAACGAAATATGGCCAATCAGATCTGACAAATACTTTAATAACTGTAGCTAAAGGATCTACATGATACCTGTGTGATGGGACATCAATTGAAGTGTAATTTTGCAACTTGAACCATGAAATGATTGTCTGCAGAGAGCGGTAAGCACAGCCCCAACCCTGTGAGGTATATAATGTTAGTGTAATTATAATGGTGACTATTAAATAAGCTACCCAGCAAAGTATTATTGTAATCCAACAGTAGCATTACTCAATTCATCAAGCAATAAATGCAATTAGATAAAATCCAACACAAGAAAGTGGAAGTGAAAGAAAAGCTTTAGAACCAAGGAAAACAACAATCCAAATTAAAACTAAAGTTATTACAAACATACAAATGTTTGCATACAATGAACAGAAAAGAGATTCTGGAACCAAAAAATACAGCAAGCAAATTGTCTAACAATGTTCAACTCAAACAACATATTGCCTTCAAAAAGAAATATTTATTACCGAGTCATCAAGTCCCTCGTGGAGGTAATGGTAGTATTCATAAGAACCTTGAACCAGAGAAGCCACACCTCCAGAAACTGCAAAGGGTGTGACAATGTTAGCACAATAAAAATTATAATTCCACAGCGGGTGGGCAAAAGAGGAAACAAATAACTACTCACCGCCACTATTTGGTATTGCCAAATGTACATTCTTGAGAAAAGAAGAACCTGATAAGGACATGACATGATAGAGAGTGTTCTAAGCATGAGCAGACAGCCATGTTAAACATATATNATATATATATGATACTGACGCTTTACCTTTCTGGACTAAGCTGCTACTATTTTTCTTCCCTACTAGATCAATGGCATTTGAAATTCTTAGAAGAGGGCGATCAAAAGGTAACCCAAGTCTCAAATGAAGGGATCTTCTCGTTTCAACTGCCATAAAACAAACCTTGTCAGTGTGTCAGACCACGTTTTTTAGCTGAACGACAATTAAACATTCACAGTTATCCCAAAAGCTCAAAGTGGTTTCACCTTGCTTCAGTTCTGTCTCACCATAACTAAGTTCATATAAGACTGTAATCGGATGTAAAATTCCTGGAGGAAGGAAGTGATACGGATGCAACTGCAAGAAAATTAACAGCAGCACCAGTTAACAAGAAAAGTTGTTTGAAGGTACAAGTAAATTCATAAGTTCAAATGAATAACAAATTATTTCTCAAAAACAAGAGTTGTTACTTAAAGTCACAAGAAACATTAAGTGACGGACTCCAAAGTGCCAAAGGAAGATGCATAATATTTTACCAAGGATAAAACCAGATAAAGTAAAACCAAAAAAGTAAGTGCTTCTATCGATAAATAATTTTCCTTTCCCTTTTTTGTTATTTACCTTCTCTCTTTGACCAGTTTATGATGCAATTTATGGAATTAGCACCAGTATATTTTATATATTCCTCTATACTTCACACTATCCTCATACTTCTCCAAGCCACTCTTTTCCTATTTCAGAAATTTCAAATTACAAATATGCAACTAACATTCCAGAGTGCCACAAAAAAACTTATTTTAAAATCCAACTCCATAGAATTTCTAAAACACTATAACTTCTTACTGAAGAAATTTTTGACCCGTGGAAAAATGATTAGACAGCAGAAATTTCCAAGAAGACAACCATACAGTATAGCTTTCATTTATTTACCAACTCTAAAGAAAGTCCAAGTTTACAGTCAAGACATCTCCCTTGGTTGCATACTTTGTGCTTTGTACACACATAACCTGTCCTAGCTAAATGTAAGTATGTTACTACTAACACTGAACATAATATATGATGAATCAAACCATCCCACATCCCAAGTAACCTCAACACTAATTTTTTATTTTTAAGAAAAGAAGATACGTTAAGCGGTAACAATATAATGCTGGATCACCCAGCAATTCGGTTTTCAAGCAAAGTTGAATATGAACGGAGAAACGATATAGTAGTCTCACCTCTGGATGCCTCTTTAAAAGGTCAGGCATAATAACTTTCCTCATTGAGTGTAGCTGGTCAACTAGCGCAGGGATGACCAACTTTGAAATGCCACTAGCCAGCGACAGATCTTTTGCCGCATAACAAAGCACTTCTAGTTTATGAGCTATGACCAGAAGGTGAGTTTCTTGGGTGGCTGAAAGAAAACAATTCACTAACTGCTTAGGAGACCACAACTAGACCAAGTTATTCTCATCTATATATCCCCACAAAAGCAGAATAAATTAAAGAAGACAAGCCAAACTATCTATTAAAGTATCATTACCTGGATAATATTCAGCAATAGGTGCAAAAGGTTTCACAGACTTCATAGATTTATTAAGCAGAAAGCTTACTTGGATTTTATCTGCACTCTAAACAGCAAATATTTTAGAACAGTTGTATACAGGCCAACAATGGATTGAAGTAAATTAAATATAACTTCCAATTTAAGAAAACTCATTTGATAGGTTGCTGCTTGGATAGAATAAATCACATTTGCACTTTGACTATAATAGTATTTGAATTTTGAGGTGAAATATACCTCCTCTATTGAAGAAAATGAGGTAATATCTTTACTCCTTGAAGAGAAGTGTGAACATAACAAAGCTTTTGTATCAGAATCTTTAAGTTCAGAGGAAGAACTTGAACTCTCTGTGTTCAGTTCTGAACCATGAAGAACAATAGCACCAGAAGTTTCATTGAAAGCTTCTATTAGGCAAGTAACTTGTGGGTCTCTGAATTTACTAGCAACAGCTTCAGCTGCACGCATATATATATCATGTACGTCTGTAAATAAAACAAGCTATAGTCAGCAACTAGGAATTACAAGTCTGTGGGTGCACATCTTACTCACACTAACCTATGATATATAATGTAGGAAGGCAAAGCCTAAAAAGATCACTTCATTTTGATGCATAAATAATTATTGTAGGTACTAGAAGAGTTGTATTGAATACAAGAAAATACATTAAGACAATAGGGAACTCTTCATTTAGATCGTATTCATTCATACATTCTTCGGTTGGGAACTCAAAGCAATGGAAGTAAAAGGCTGCAGAAATGATGATAGAGTAATTATATGTCTTGGTTGCCTAACCTTTCTAGATATTTCTCAGCTAGAAACCATATATCTTTTTTTCCTCCCCAGGAGCTACCGACCTTTGCTCCCTTGGTGACTTGAACCCACAACATTAAGGTTGGAAGTGGAACGTGCTTACATTCCACGAAATACCATTTAAATTAAAATGCTGCAAACATACCATTTTGTATTATGATTTTGGCAATTCTTGCTATGTAATAGGATTCATTATAACTCTAGATTTACATGCAGTATCAACAATCACAGATGGCATTCTATCAGTACTAACTTCATCAAACTAAAAAAAACTCAAGGATGGTATTCCTGGAAAACTCTTTCTTGATTTGATTATCACAGTTGATATACCATGTGCTTCATGTTCACCCTCATTAAAGGTACCACTGAAGGATCAAATTTGAATGGTTAACAGATTAAGATTTAAAAAGAATCTTGCACTAATACTCCACAGCTGAACTGGTAGCTTCATATTTCTGTGACTTGGCGAATAAGAAGAGTCCAGTCTCAAATTACAAATGGCTCTGGAACTTTCTCCGCCTGCTGTAACTTAGGCATGTTATCTTTGTCAAAATAAACAGCTTTATCTATAATGTGGTCAATCAACTTGAAATTCCGGCCTGAAATCTGAATGTTATTTCATCAGTTTATATATTACACACCATTCTTGCAACCATGGCCAAACTATTCATTTGAAAAATTCAATTTTATTGCTTCCTGGCTCAAGATCTGACAGCTAAAATCAATCATGTGTGCAATGATATTAGCATGTAGGTATAATAAAGCAAAACCTCAATCTGCAAATGCTAGGTGAAAATCATGGTCTATCAGTACACTTATACATTTCTGATATCTGAACTAGTTTTTAAACCAATAGGAAGCATCATGTGAATTGATCACTACACACTCACTGCAAACAGGTTCTCAGTTACATGTAGCAGTACTTTAGACTGTTTTGCTCTCTTTATAAAAATAACCATCAAAGGTACTTCATTAGTGCATCATAACATTTTGATGGTTGTAGGATCAACGTCCTGGGAGGCATCAAAAGCATATGATGTGGTAGTTATATCATATAAAAGCTTGTAACTAATTACTCTTTACTTTCACGTCATTGGAATGTAAAAACCGTTATAACATATATATATATATAGGGAAATCTCAATTAAGCAGTCATACAGCAATGCTGCAACATCCACGAAACAGCGCCAAAAAACAGCTTCAAAAATAATGTAGACAAGAAATAGTCAAATAACAAATATCAGGCAGGAGAATTTTCAACTGTATATCTTCATTCCAATTTCACACTGCCATACTAGTTTTCAATGCAATGGCAGTGGCAACTAGAATCACGTATGAATCAGCAAGGACCACCTAGCAAGGCTAAATACTCCTTGATCTGTCAGGAAGAAAATTTAGATCTGGCTGGGATATTGCTCATGATGGGAGTGTGTCAACATCATATGTTGCTCGTGCCATCCTTTTAATCTAACTTATATTTTTCTTGGGTGCATCAACATCACATGTTGCTTGTGCCATCCTTCTAATCTAACTTATATTTTTCTCGGTTTTCGTAGTTCCTGTTCTTTTCCTTGACCACTCTTCAACCTACAACTCTTCCATTTCCAAGTTATCCAGCTCTATATATATCTACTGTTAAGTCATTTAAACACAATCAACTTTCATGACTATGAACAGCCAATATCAGGAGACATTCAACACCAATATACTACCAATACTCACTCCAGACTTCTGAATGTGAGCAAAAAGGAAAAGAACAGTAGAAACATACTACAATTATCCAGCATGTGGCTAGAATAAGTTGAATTTGAAAGTGTCCAGTAAAAGCATGGATAAGTTTAAAAAATAGAGAGATGAATTTATGCTGGGAGGAAAATTAAGAAAGCACTAACCATTAGGGTTGCTTGGCTGATAATATAAAGGCAATTTTACTTGAAGAGCACAGCGGAGCAAGCAACCTCTTTCCCAAACAAACTTTTCAGGATTGTCTTCGTACACAATTGAACTAACACTCTCAAGACTGTCCAATTTTCCATCCTTGGACACGAAAAAACGAACATCCTTAGCGTTATTCAAATCCACCGCAGCCCCGATCAACTCCACATTACCCAAATTTGCATCACTGGACAAACTTCTCCTCAAATTACAAGCTGCACTAATCGCCTCCTCCGCGATTTTGTCAAAAATGCAGTCTTCTCCGACAATTAAAGCTCCAATAACTTCAAAACCCTTCGGGAGCAATGTTCTTACATCATCTTCCAATATAAAAAATTATTAAAATCTTACACAGGAAAAAAAAAAGGCGAAGGAATTCAACTCGCTGAAATTAGACTTCGTTGACTACCTGATTCTTTCGAGAAATCTGGCGATAGAAGATTGGAGGAGGTAGTATGGATACATCGGAAGGTAGAGATAATGGTGTAGCGAGGGAAGAATGGAGAGCCGATGAGCCATTGAAGACCCGATTCATTCTTGATAATCTGGAGCCTCCGGCAGAGGATCCGAATAGTCGAGTCCTGATTTTCGCTAACCATTGATTGAGATTCGGGGGTTTGTCTACCGGCGTTCAACTGAGCAACAAGCCGAAACTGATGTGTTCCAGCCTTCCAGGTGACCGTAGTAGAAGTACAAACCAAATGCTCACCCTTTGTTTGGACGGTGGTTGCCCCCGTGGTATAATATGGTATGATTATTAAAATTATAATAT
>JACEIK010003306.1:60217-73331 GCA_018107945.1 Datura stramonium | reverse complement strand
CCAAAAATTAATTCACCGGAAAGGATCAAATATTACTTTTGGTCTTCTTCCCTAACAAGAACACTTGAAGATCCTTCACCAAAATTAAACCCCACTTGAATTCTTCACGAAATCACCTCAAAATTCAGGAGTAGCTCCCCCTCACCTAGGGAACAAACCCCAATCTTTAGTAAGCTCAATTGCACCCTCAATCAACAATATCCATTAGACATTTTCGTTAAGTCTTCAAAACTTCAAAGTCATCCATTGGAGAAGCTTATCCACAACTCCAAATTACTTGAAACTTTGAATTTAAAATCAAAAAGACACTAGGGAACAAGAATATAGTGTCAAAAATAAAAACCAAACAAAAGAAGTTTTAGAATTTTTTTGAGTTTTCAATTTTTTTGACAAATATCAAAACTTCAAGACTAGATTTATAGGAACAAATTGATGTGAGACTAAAATGTTATACATTTGGCTGTCATTTCGCCTCACATTTGGTTGTTTAGTCATACTTTGAATGCTAAAAATAGGTGTTATGCTTACTTTGTTGTTTCTGATGTGTCGAATGAAAATAAAAGGTTTTGAGATAAAAGATTGATAAAGAGAGAACTTCAAAGTCCAAGTAGAATCCACTTAAGCCAATTCGAAGTTCATATAGGGTGCAAAACCAAGTGCGAAAAGAAATTCCACAAATAATCAAGTCAAGATGATAAAACGACACTGCTGCATTGCGCTAAGAGTAGCCCTGCACCGCGCCAGTGCAAATGGTGGATACTTGTACGCCGTAAGTATAGGACTATTGTATTAGCTTGTCGCAGTGTGGCCTACCTAGCGGGAAGCGATGCGATACTGCATTTCTGATCCCAGTTCAGTCCATTCATTTGATGAAGTATATTTTCATTCGGAATGATTTCAGAAACTGTCACGACCCGAACATAGGCCTGGATAGAGACATGGGACAAGGAACCCCGAGAGGCTTCAAGTCGACCCATGGTATGAACATAGAGGCTAAGATCATACAACAAGCGAAAACTGATTTAGTAAAACGTGCTTAAGCGGAAGTCTGCATATATATTAATCTAAAAGAAGTCAACACTAACAAGCTAATTTTCTACATAATATCTGAAAAAGCTCTAATATAACTGATGAGCTGATGGAATAGCATCCCTAACTAGCTCAACAAAAATCTGTAACTGAAATAACATAACAATGATCAAACTGAATGTCCTCGAAGGATGAGGACTCACCACTGGCTAAATAGGACTGAGGGAAAAGCAGGACTAATAATGTGGCTGAGACTGATCCCTCAGACCTGTATCATGAACGATAAAACATAGAGTAGGCGGTCAGTACTTGGAATATACTGAGTTTGCAAGGTAAGTAAAAGCGAAAAGTTAAAATATATAAGAGTTTATAAGAGTTGGACAGTATGAACATGAAGTGAATATCATAATATAAACATAAGGGCTCAAGCTTTACAAACCATCCATAATTTAGTCATAATCATAGTCATAAGAGAAAAATTATAAAAACATAGCTTGAGCCAAAGTAACATAACATGACAATGCATAAATCATGAGGGACAATGGGTGAACTTGTCTTAACTGACACCATCATGATGGAGCTTACATGATACCCCAACTGTCTCGCTCAAGTGGGAAGAGCTGTCCGAGGCTTGCCAAGAAAGGGACGTGAATGATGTCATATCACAAGGGGGATCCATGAATTCATATACCTATAGTGCACATAGTTTTGAGACAACAGGTTTTACCTGAACGCGGGGTCTACTCGGTCCTAGATACTACTCCCAAAAATATGTACATGAGGGCTCATATAGTAATCATGAATTCATTCATGAAGTCCATAGCCAAATAAATCATAACATACTTGATCATACTTGAAATATATGATTAGCCATGAATAAAAGCCCATGAGTCGGCCAAAAGTCATAAATTCATAGATCATGAAGAACATGCATATTTGTGAAACTTCATATACTTGACATTCATAAATCCATGAAGAGTACTTGAAGAGAAATAATAACATAAATCATAAATCATAATTTAGGTTTAGTAAGATCATAATCATAATAGAATCATAAGTTGACTTTTCATAAAACTTTGCATAATTTGGCATTGTTATATCCCGGAAGCCCAAAGATCAGACCCGAGAGTTGAAATAGAGAAAAGTGTAAAAACTGGCATCAAGCATAGAGCGAGTCATGGGATGACTTTTTAGTCCAGCCCACGAGTTGTGATGTGACTTGTGGGGAGGCCACTGAGGAAGTTCTAGAAGTTTGAGGAAAAGGATCTCCACGGGCATGACAACGACTCGTGGTCAAATCCCACAAGTCGTTAGGTTAGTCATGGGGTGGGTAAGGAAAATAAAGAGAAGAAGGGAGGCAGTGCACTCGACTGGCTCCACGAGTCATGACCCTTAAAGACGAGTCGTTACGTCCCTCATTGGGACCACATGACAGTTATTTCTGTGAAGTTAATAAGGGCTTTTCCATAATTCCTAAGTTCCTAGGGCCTAAAATATGATATTTTGAGTTATGAATAGTGACTTTTAAAGGGGTTAAGTTCATTTTAGGCCTCATTCGTTCATGCATGCAAGGTCGAAGACTTGAGAGAGTTATCAAGCTTAGCATCCATCAATTTCTTTTCAATTTCCTATTGGGCATCTAAAGAAGTGTTAGAATTAGCTACCAACAGGTATGTGAGGTTATGAATAGGTGATTTCTTTTACACCCATGCCCAATCCCTCTCTAAAGTATGAAATTCTATGTCTAATCTATGGGGTTTTAACCCAATGCATGAATCTTCTATTTATATACATGGGTATGATTTTATTATGATTCTACTATTGAAATATGAAGAATGGGCAAATTTTATAATGTTTTCAATTTAAAATCATGATTCTAGTTTTATGAATTAAAAGCCCATGCATGAGATGTTCACGAAAGATGAGATTTGTGATGAATGTATGATGATGACGAGATATTGTGATGAGAAGAATGTTTGATGTTACCCATGTTTACAATTATGTTGTCGATAATAATTGAGTATTCCTATGTATGATAAAGCTTTGAAAAATGCCCACACGTTAAGTATAAATGATGACTTTCCCTAATTAAGCTTACCACATTGTTTCAGAGCAAAGACTCTCAATTATATTTTCAGCTTGTGGTATGTTTTGAGTTCAAGTTTTTTATGTATAGCTTACCACATGGTCTTGGGAGCGAAGGCTCCCAATTATATTTTCATCTTGTGGTATGTTTTGAGCCAAAGCTTCTCATATGCATGATTTCATATTTGAGATGTATTTGATCATTAAGCTTCATCATAGATGATGTTGAGCTTCATTATAAAATGATGTAGAGCATATACATATTTTTGGGAGTAATGTCTAGCACCGAGCAGGCTAAGGGTCGATCACCCTGTGCCTCAAAAGTACGTGCCAACATAAGTTTATACATTATAACTTTGGGACTTCGCTTGTGAGCTTCCCCTGCCTGGATGGGCCTTCAACTTGATATCTATATCATGGTATCGTCCCTAGTCTTGGAAAGGCTTTAGACGGCTCTACCCACTTGAGTGTGATAGTTGGGACCACATAAGCACTATCGTGATATATCGATTAAAAGACAAGTCTCCCATTGTTCCTCAATATTCCAGAATATGCACATTCATCACTTAGGGAATTTATATCTATATGCATGTACAAAAGCAGGTTTGACTCAATGTTCAGCTTTACTTATAAATGTCAGAATCTAGCTTTGAGTCAATCGATTCAGCTATGATGTTATGAAATTATGTAACATTATGCTATGAAGAGATCATGATTTCAGAAAGAATGCATGCAAGCCGTACTCTCAGACTCTTAATGTTTATGTTATATTATGCATTGTGTTTAAATTATTTTATTTACTTTAGCGATTTTATTTACCTTGCATATTCAGTACATTCCATATACTGACCGCATACTTTATGTTGTATTGTTTCATGATACAAGACCCAGCTCTCAGGTTCAACCCGCTCGTAGTTAGCTTGTTAGAGTTAACATTCTTGTCCCATCAACTCATCATGTTCAGAGGCTTTTCAGTCATATGTATGTATTCAGCTTTGGATTTCATATTCTAATGTTATGTTCAAGTTAGACTTCCGCTATGTATATCTTATTGATTATTCAGTATCTTGATTGAGATTAGATGTACACTTATGTCATAGGTCAACTTTGGGTCTCTCAAGGCTCCTTGTCCCGTGTAACGATCCAGGCCCTCATTTGGGTGGTGACAAACTTGGTATCAGAGCAATAGGTTTGAAATGTCCAAGGGTGTCTGATAGCCGCATTAAGTGGAGTCTTTTTTATGGCTGTGAAGCGCGCCACAATTTTGACAAAGAGGCTACGAGACGTTTAGAAAATGTTTCCTTCTTTCATGATCTATGTCATGCGATGATGTCACAACTCGAGTTTACCCCCTAGATGTAACACGAAGAAGGAACCGCGAAAGGCTTCAAGTCGACCCATAATAGAATTTTCAACAACACGGAGATACAACGCCGAATTTGTCTAACAAGTCTGAAAGCCTTCTACTAACTGAGGAGTTTCTGGGACAAGCCCCCAGCTAACTCCAAAATTCTGAAAACTGAAACATAATAAAAATAAGAACATAAGCCACGTCCTCGAAAGATCAGAACTCACCACTAGCAGCTGGGAGAAGGAGAAGCGTATCTAGCCACTCGGCTGAACCTGCAGACCTGAATCTATATCATGAAACGATATAGCACAAGAGGCGTGCGGTCAGTACTTGAAATGTACTGAGTATGCAGGAAGCGTAATTGAACTAAACATACAAATATAAAAAGAAGAAGTAATTTAACCACACATTAATAGTAATATAACTTAAGGAGATAAAACAATCTTATATGAGATATACTTATACATGTTAACATAATCACTTATAGAGACATTCATTAACATAAGATCAACTGATGCGCAACATGTAACAAACAAAAATAATGCAGAGGTGCGATGCCGTGATTGATATCAAGAGGGTCCCTGACTGTCCAAGGGAGAGTTCCTGACTGTCAAAGGGAGCGTCCCTGACTATCAAAGGGAAACATTCTCGCTAGGGAGAATCCCAAACTGTTAAATGGAGAGAATGCTCCGATATAGAGAGTCACTAACAGGCTAGGGATGTTAGTCCCGACCAACTAAGGAAAATAATGCATGGATAGTAGCTAGGGATGTGAGTCTAGGGAAACATTCTTGCTAATGAGAATCCCGAGTGACTAGGGAAACATTCATACTAACGAGAATTCTGACTGACTAGGGAAACATTTTTACTAACGAGAATCCCGAATGACTAACACTAATCTAAATTGCAACAGCTAATCAGAGACAAGAACCTTTACTAATTTTCATCATACAACATTCCTATCGAGAAGATTGGGGCTACTTTCTAATAACAACAAGCCCAATAGTTGCAATATCATTCACATCATCATGTAGCATAAGGTCATGCATGATTAATAGATTCCACTCATACTTTATCAAAGGTGCATGGCTTCATTTATTTCAAAACATACTACAAGCTAACATTTTATAAAATTTGGGAGACTTCGCTCCAAACAATGTGGTAAGTTTATATCAGAAAGTTCATCCTTTAAAATCGACATGTGGGCATTACCCAAAGCTTTGTCACACTTGGATCTAATCAATTCATTTTGAAAGGAACAACATAATCATGGTAGTTTTAGGAACGCGCTTTTCATCATCAACCTCAACATCATTTCACATTTATCATGAAACACTTCTTTTACGAACTTTTCATCCATGTGCGTTTTAGAGTTGAAGATTTAGAAGAAAAAAATTTTAGTAAGGAAAGTAATTTAGAATCCGCCCAAGCTTCTTAATCTATCGATGTAAGTACAACCCAATCACACCCAATCAACTCAATCAAAACATGGCCACGACACATAATTTACTTCAATTGCTCAGGCCCACAACTCCAACTCAACCCAACATGTTCGTCAATGTCATAATCAATTCATTCGGGTTAATTATACCATATTCCCACAATTCCATCATGTTCATGAATTACTACGATAATCAAGGGAGAAATGAAAAAATCCCATTCAATACTTAACCCAATTAATGAAGAACATACTACACTCATGCATTCTCAACCTATATATCATAATTCAAGATAACCCATCAATTAGTAACCCAATTAAATTCACAATCGCAGTAGATATAGGCATTTAAGAGGAAATAAAGAAGAATTTACTCTTTTTACAAACCCTAGATCATGCTTTTCTAGATTCATTGAAATTGGAAATTTAGTGAAAATATTTTTGGGACACAAGGATGGGAGAGTATCCTTGTTGAAAGACCCGTATACCTAGTAGGAGAATAATCCACTTGAATCGCACCTTGAAGCTCTTGAAGAAAATCCTTGAACTTGGGCAAGGAGGAAGAAAGGTTTGAGAGAGTACTTTTAGAGAATGAGATATTAGGCTTAGGAAAACCCCTTAAAACGTCCTAAATAGTACCCAAAATAACGTTACTTTAAAGCTAGATGCATGGGATTTTACCAAACTTCCCCTAAGAAAACCTGAAAATTTTTCCGAACTGGAACCCGCGACCCTCAGGACGAGTCATTGTCTCATACAATGACTCTTCACTTCAATCCGTTGAATGCACTGGGCCTCTTCAAACTTTCAGCTTCTCAAACAATGACCGACAAGATGGGTCGTTGTCACCTACAATGAATAGTTGTATCCTCCCGTTGATGATACTGCTTCCTTGACTGGTGGCCCAACCACGACTAATATGATGAGTCATTTCTTGGAGCAACGACACATTGTATCCTTCCGTTGCCACCACTGGTCCTTCCTTCACCCTCCTACCATGATCAAAACAACGGATTGTTACAAGTTCCAATGGCCCATTGTCACCATCCATTGCCGCCACTGAGGAAACCCGAGGTCTAACCCACAATCATTATCGTTTGCACCAACAAGTCGTTACATGGCTCGTTCCTTCTCAGTAGCCCAGTCTGAGATCTCACCACAACTGTTTCCAATGGTTCATTATTTGTCACAACGACTCGTTCCTCCTCCCGTCCTGTAACTTTTTCCCAGCTTTCAACAAATTTAATTTCTTAACCCCCAGGTCTACTCTTAGGAACTTTCGGGGTATTACAGATGAAAAGTCTTTTTATCCTTCTAATTCATGCTATTCGAATTTTCAGAATTATGGTTCCTCGAAGAGTGAATGGTCGGAGAAATGGGAATGGTGAAGGCCATGAGGATGGCAACGGTAATGGGCACTAACAGGCCCCACCAGTTCAGGAGCACCAGGCACTGGAGCTAGTTGCTCATGCTGAGTTCCGGGACGCTATTCAGATGCTTGCATAGGCCTTTATTTCTTAGGTCAATTAGAAGGCCCTTGCGCATGTTCCGCAGAATGGCAATGCAGCGGTGGCTCAAGTCAGAGACTTCTTGAGGATGAACCCGCCAGAGTTCCTTGGGTCCAAGGTAGATGAGGACCTGCATGAGTTCATAGATGAGATTGTCAAGATCACCCAAGTCATAGGGGTGAATGGATTTGAGTGCATAGAGTTGGCCTCTTACCAGTTGAAAGGGGTCACACATATCCAATTTTTCTAATGAAAGGATAATAGGGTTGCTGGAGCAGGTCTTGTCACTTGGGAAGAGCTCCATATTGAATTTCTAGATCGGTTCTTCCCTCGTGAGATGAGGGAGCTAAAGATAGCTGAGTTTGTAAATTTGAAGCAAGGGAGAATGAAATTACAAGAGTATGCCCTTGAGTTCACTCACTTATCGAAATATGCCCCAGGGTTAGTAGCTGATTAGAGGACGCAGGTGAGCAGGTTCATGCATGGAGTAGCGGGCTATTTGGACAAGGATTGTAGGACCTCTATGCTCCACCAGGAAATGGATTTTCCACGGATAGTGTTGTACACCCAGCAGATGGAGGCGACACATTTGAGGGAGAGGGAGGCCAAAAGGGCTAGGACCGATGACCACAAATTCTCACAGCCTAGGTCAGGTGGTGGGTACCAACAGCAAATTCACCAGAGATCATCAGCTTCAGCATCTTCGACATTGAGTGTACCATCAAAGACTAGACGTGATCAGAGAGAGCGGCATCAAGCTCGAGTGGTCAGAGCAGCAGACCCGCAGATTATAGCATCCCATCTTATTACAGATGTGGTCAGGGGCACATTGGATAGTGTTTGGCAGGTTCAGGTGCTTGTTTCGGAGGTGGGAAGCCTGGACACATGCTTAGAGATTGCCCAGCAATGAGACAGGATCATTTTGGGGGTTGAGGCCCAGCTTCTAGTTCAGCAGCCCCTCCTGCATGCTCAGCCCATCAGGGGGCATCTACTAGCACAGCTGGCGGTCAGCGCTAGAACAGATTCTATGCCTTAGCATCCCGTCAGGAGCAGGAGGTCTCCCCTGATGTGGTCACTAGTATGTTATGAGTTTTCCATATTGATGTTCGCCTTGTTAGATCCGAGGGTTACCATGTCTTTTGTGACACCTTATGTGTCTAGTAGCTTCAGAGTCAGTCCCAAAGTCTTTTAAGAACCCTTCTTAGTTTCTACTCTATTAGGTGACTCAGTTATATGTAGACGGGTGTGTAGAGGTTGCCCAGTCTCAGTCCTTCAGAAGGTCACCTCTTCAGATTTGATAGAGTTATCCATGTATGATTTTGATGTTATTCTCGGCATGGATTGGCTTTTTGCATGCTATCCTTCAGTTAATTGTAGAACCCGAGTAGTATAGTTCAGATTTTCGGGTGAGCCAATCTTCGAATGGAAGGATAGTTTGGTTGTGACTGTAGGTCATTTCATTTTCTACCTTAAGGCTAGAAAGATGATTTCTAAGGGGTGTGTATACCATCTGGTTAGGGGTAAGGATGTTGAGTCCGAGACCCCGACTATCCAGTCAGTTCCAGTAGTACGTGAGTATCCAGAGGTCTTTCCTGATGACTTGCCAAGTGTTCCTGCTGAGTGGGAGATTGACTTTGGTATTAACCTTCTTCCCGACACGTAGCCGATATCCATTCCTCCTTATAGAATGGCTCCACCCTAGCTAAAAAAGTTGAAAGAGCAATTGAAGGACTTTTTAGATAAGGGTTTCATTAGACTGAGCAAGTCTCCATAGGGTGCACCAATCTTATTTGTCAGAAAGAAGGATGGTTCCCTTCGAATGTGAATTGATTATCAGCAATTGAACAAAGTTACTGTCAAGAACAGGTATCCTTTACCAGGATTGATGATTTATTTTACCAGCTTCAGGGTGCCAAGTGTTTCTAGAAGATAGATCTCAGATCGGGGTACCATCAGCTCAGAGTTCGGGAGAGTGACATCCTGAAGACAACCTTCAGGACACGGTATGGTCATTATGAGTTTGTTGTCATGTCTTTTGGACTAACAAATGCTCCTGCAGATTTTATGGACCTAATGAATAGGGTTTTAAATCCATACCTGCACATGTTTGTGATCATGTTCATAGATCACATCTTGATATACTCTTGGAGAGAGGAGGAGCATGCCGCTCATTTGAGAGTAGTGCTTTAAACCCTCAAGGATTGTTAATTATATGCCAAATTCAGCAAGTGCGACTTCTGGTTGAATTCCATAGCATTTTTAGGCCAAGTGGTATCAAGTGAGGACATACAGGTAGATTCTCAAAAAATCGAGGCGGTGAAGAATTGTCCTAGACTGGTGAATCCTTCAGATATTTGGAGTTTCTTGGGTTTAGCTGGCTACTATCGAAGATTTGTTGAGGGTTTCTCATCTATTGCAGAACCTTTGACCAAATTGACCCTGAAAAAGGTAAAGTTCCAATGGTCGGAGGCTTGTGAGGAAAGCTTCCAAGAGTTAATGACCCGACTTACCTCAGCACCGGTATTGACCCTACCCAAGGGTACTGATGGATTCATGGTGTATTGCGATGCTACAAGTATCGGACTTGGGTGTGTGTTGATGCAGCATGGGAAAGTGATAGCATATACCTCTAGACAATTGAAAGTCCACAAGAAGAATTACCCGACCCATGATCTTGAATTGGCCACGGTGGTGTTCGCATTGAAGATATGGCGACATTACTTGTATGGGGTCCACGTGGATGTGTTTACAGACCATAAGAGCTTACAATATGTGTTCACACAAAAAGATATCAATCTTCGACAAAGGAGGTGGTTGGAACTACTCAAGGACTACGATACGAGTGTCCTTTACCATCCAGGTAAGGCTAATGTGGTAGCGGGCACACTTAGCAGACTCTCTATGGAGAGTGTGTCCCATGTGGATGAGGGGAAGAAGGAGCTGGTGAAAGATGTACATCGACTCACTAGGTCGGGAGTTAGGTTGGTTGACTGGACTGATGGCGGTGTTGTTGTCCAAAATGAATTAGAATCATCCTTGGAGACTGATGTGAAAGCTAGACAATATGAGGATCCTATTTTGGTAAAGTTGAAGGAAGCCGTTCAAAGTCAGAAGGTAGAGGTCTTCTCCCAAGGGGGAGATGGTGTGCTTTGGTACCAGGGTCGCTTATGTGTTCCAAATGTTGATGATTTAAGGAGCCAAATGTTGCATGAGGCTCATGAATCCAGGTATTCTATCCATCCAGGTGCCACTAATATGTACCTTAACTTATGGGAAATCTATTGGTGGAATGGCATGAAGAGGGATATTGCAGAATCCATAGCCAAGTGTTCAAACTATCAGCAAGTAAAGGTTGAGCATCAGAGACCGGGAGGTGTGCTACAGGATATCGACATTCCTACTTGGAAGTAGTCAGAAATTAATATGGATTTTATCACAAGTCTACCTCGTATCCATAGACAATATGATTCCATTCGGGTTGTGGTAGACAGGTTGACCTAGGCTGCTCATTTTCTACCGGTTAAACCACAGATTCCGCAGAGGATTATGCTAAACTATATATCCGAGAGTTAGTATGGTTGCATGGAGTTCCCTTATCTATCATTTTAGATCGAGGTACTCAATTTACCTCTCAGTTTTAGTAGTCGTTTCAAAAAGGATTGGGTACATAGATTAAGCTCAACACAACATTTCACCCGTAAACGGATGGTCAAGAAGAGCGAACAATCCATACTCTCCAAGACATGTTGAGAGCATGCGTGTTTCTTCCATAACCAGAGCTCGGAGAAGGAAGAGATAAGAGGGCCCTATGGAGAATGTGGTCAGAAATCCATAATAGAGTCCGACCACAACGATAGATGGGATGAGCATTTGCCACTGATTGAGTTAGCCTACAATAACAGCTATCACTCTAGTATTCAGATGGCGCCGTTTGAGGCTCTCTATCGGCGGAGATGTAGATCACCTATCAGATCATTTGAGGTTGGTGAGGCGGCAATGATAGGGTCGGATTTGGTTCATGAAGCAATGGAGAAGGTTTAGTTGATAATAGAGAGGTTGAAAACTGCCCAGAATTGCCAAAAATCTAATGCAAACGTGAGAAGAAGAGAGTTAGAATTTGAAGTCGATGACTGGGTATTTCTGAGGGTGTCTCCCATGAAGGGAGGGATATAGTTTGGAAATAAAGGGAAAATTAGTCCCCTCTATGTCAGCCCATATCAGATAGTGAGACATGTTGGCAAGGTGGATTATGAGTTGGAGTTGCCTTCAGAATTAGCTTCTATGCATTCTGTGTTTCATATATCTCTTTTGAAGAAGTGTTTGGGTGACCCAGCCTTAGTTGTCCCGATGGACAGTGTTGGTGTGAGAGACAGCCTTAGCTATGAGGAGGTTCCGATGGAAATATTGGATCGTTAGGTTCGAAGGCTGAGGAACAAGGAAGTAGCTTCAGTTAAAGTATTATGGAGGAATCAGCATGCTGAAAGAGCTATGTGGGAAGCCGAAGCGGATGTGATGGCTAGATACCCACATTTATTCTCTACCAGTCTAGTTTTAGCTTGAGGTATCAGTTTTGCACTCAAACTTTATTTAATTTTCATTTTCAGTTCATGTGTGCAAGTTTATTTTACATATATGGATGTGTGTATGATTCATGAAATCAGTTCAGTTATGTGATTCGAATCGGACATAGTCATTCTGTCTGTTTTCAGTTTAAATGATCAGTATTTGAATATGATGATTGCATTTTCTCTGCTTTTCTACATGTTTTCAAACATTCGAGGATGAATGTTCCAAGGGGGAGATATTGTTATACCCCCGAAGCCCAAAGATCAGACCCAAGAGTTAAATCGCAGAAAAGTGTAAAAACTGGAACCTGGCATAGAACGAGTCGTGGGATGACTCGTTAGTGCAGCCCACGAGTCGTGATGTGACTCGTGGGGAGGCCAGTAAGGAAGTTTTGGATGTTTTAGGAAAAAGATCCCTAACGGCGTGACAATGACTCGTGGTCAGACCCCATGAGTCGTTAGGTCAGTCGTATTCCGACNCAAGTCGTGGTCAGTCCCCACAATTTGTGGGGTGAGTCATGGTCCAAGCAGGGAAGTCTTTTGATGAAGCTCAGGCAGTGTACCTCATGACCGGCTCCACGAGTCATGACCCTTGCCCACGAGTTGTAGGTCCCTCGTGGGACCACCTGACAGTTATTTTTGCGAATTTAGTAAGGGCTTTTCCATAATTCCTAAGTTCCTAGAGCCTTAACTACGACGTTTTGAGTTATAAATAGTTACTTTTGAAGGGATTAAGTTCATTTTAGGCCTCATTCATTCATGCATGCAAGGTAGACGACTTGAGAGAGTGATCAAGCTTAGCATTCATCAATTTCTTTTCAATTTTCTATTGGGCATCTAAAGAAGTGTTAGAATCAACTACCAACAAGTATGTAAGGTTATGAATGGATGATTTCTTTCACACTCATGCCCAATCCCTCTCTAAAGTATGAAATTCTATGTCTAATCTATGGGGTTTTGACCCAAATTCATGAATCTTCTATTTCTATACATGGGTATGATTTAATTATGATTCTACTATTGAATTATGAAGCATGGACAAATTTTATAATGTTTTCAATTAAAAATCATGATTCTAGTTTTATGAATTAAAATCCAATGTATAAGATATTCATGAAAGATGAGATTTGTGATGAAT
>JACEIK010003306.1:44638-59700 GCA_018107945.1 Datura stramonium | reverse complement strand
GGCTTTGGACGGCTCTACCCACTTGAGTGTGATAGTTGGGACCACGTAAGCTCTATCGTGGTATGTCAGTTAAAAGACGAGTCTCCCATTGTTCCTCATGTTTTCAGAATATGCATATTCATTACATGGGGGATTTATATATATATGCATGTACAAAAGCAGGTTTGATTCAATGTTCAGCTTTACTTATAAATGTCACAATCCAGCTTTGAGTCAATCGATTCAGTTATGATATTATGAAATTATTTTATGTTAGGTTATGAAGAGATCATGATTTCAAAAAGAATGTATGCAAGCCCTACACTTAGACTCTTAATGTTTATGTTATATTATGCATTGTATTTAAATTATTTTATTTACTTTAGCGGTTTTACTTACCTTGCATACTCGGTACATTTCACGTACTGACCACATACTCTATGATGTGTCATTTCATGATACAGGACCCAGCTCTCAGATTTAGCCCAACTCGTATTCAGCTTGTCAGAGTTAGTATTCTTTTGTGGTTGAGTCCTCATTTCCCAAGGAATAGACTATTCATCTTTACTTTATGTATTTCAGTTTCAGTTTTATTGAGTTAGTTGGAGTTTTGTCGCATCAACTCGTCATGTTTAGAGACTTTCCAGACATATGTATGTAATCAACGTCGAATTTCATATTCTGATGTGATGTTCAAGTTAGACTTCCGCTATGAGTATCTTATTGATTATTCCATTTTTTGAATGAGATTAGATGTACGTTTGGGTTGTGACAGGCATGATTGACTAAGATTTGATATCATAAAATTTTAACCAATTTAAATATAAAATCTTCCCATTAAATCTTAAACAACATTTATAACATAAAGGGAATTGACCTATGATCAAATCAAAGAGAATCCCATAAAATTAGGGTTAAAACCCCATGAGATCATCAAATTACTTTAATACATGAATTCATGAACATGGAGGAGAATTGGGGCATGAGAGTGAAGAGGGACTCTTATTCACAACCCTACATACCTGGGTAATCTGATCTCACACTCTCCCTTTAAAGCCCATAGGAATTGGAGAGTTCTAGGCTTGTTCTTCCTTTAGAACTCCTCTAGTATGCATGCATGGGGAAGGAATGGGTTAGAATATATTTATCCCTCTTAAAACTCCCCTAATATGAGCTTAAAATGGCGCAGTTTAGGGCTTAGGAGCTTAGGAATTACGAAATTGCCCTAATTAAATCATAGAAAAATTTCACACTGCCAGGTACCACGAATCGTACTACGGATCGTTCCTCGATCCAAAGGGTCGTGGTTACCTTGAATACTCAGTACATTCCATGTACTAACCGTATACTTTCTATGATGTATCATTTTATGATACAGGCCTTAGCTCTTAGGCTCACCCTCACTCGTAGATTATCTCAGAGTTGTTCTCGACATACTTGGTGAGTCCTCATGTTCCGAGGGCTATGTATTCAGACTCTATGTTGTTCTTTCAGTTTCAAGATTGTTAGGTTAGTTGGGGAGTTGTCCCGTCAACCCGTCTTTTCATGATTAGAGGCTTATCAGACTACAAGTTGTAATCATTCGTATTGTATGAGTCTAGTTTTGATTTTCCTTCTATTATGTCATGATTACGTTCTTTTTATGCTAAGTCTTCCGCTCACAAAATTGGTATTAGATGTATGCTCATGCCATGGGTCGGCTTGGGGTCCCTCGAGGCTTCTTGTCCCGTGTCTACGATCTGGGTGTACGTTTGGTTCGTGACACCTGACCGTTCTAGAACCAACCCACAACTCCTACCAATGAGTCATACCTTCAACCTATCGATGTTACGAGACTCGTTGTTACTAACTCCTTCCCACATAACTGCTAACCATGAATGGTTCCTACGAGTAGTAAGTCCCTCCTATGACTTGTACCATCAGTCGTTCCTAGTCAAAATTGAAGATTATTCTATTGTTTCAATTTCAAATCCTGAGTCTAGTCTTAGGCACTTCTTGGGTATTACAATATCTCCCCCTTGGAAACATTCATACTTGAATGTGGGGTAAACATACTGAATCACTAGGGAAAACTTGTCATCCCAAATACTGAACATCTAGAGCTGAAACCTGATGGAGTTACTGACTCTGGACTGAAATACATGACTGAACTGAATTCATGATTCACACAGATACATGCATTGAAATGAAAGAACTGGAACACATGAACTGAACATAAAACTGAATAGATTACAAAGGAGGAAACTGATACCTAAAGCTAGAACTAAACCGGAAAGGAATAGATGCAGGTATTTAGCAATCACATATATTTCGGCTTCCCATGTAGCTCCCTCAACATCTTGATTTCTCCACAAAACTTTAATGAAGCTAATTCTTTGTTTCTTAGCTTCCGAACCTGACGATCAAGTATTTCAACCAAAACCTCCTTCACACCTACGTTCTCCACCGGAACAACCAAAGCTGGATTACCCATGCACTTCTTTAAAAGTGACACATTAAAAACTGGATGTACTGAAGCCAAGTCTGAGGGCAACTCCAACTCATAAGCCACCTTGCAAACACGTCTCACAATCCTGTACGGGCCAACATAACGGGGACTAAGTTTCCCCTTCTTTCTAAACCTCATCATTCCCTTCATGGGAGACACCTTCAAAAACACCCAATCATCAACTTTGAACTCAAGTTCTCTCCTCCTCTCATCCGCATAGGATTTTTGGCGACTCTGAACTATTCTCAACCTTTCCATATAAGCTGAACTTTCTCCATAGCCTCATGAACTAAATCCTGTCCGATCGACGTAGCTTCACCAACATCAAACAAACCAATAGGCGATCTACACCTCCGCCTATAAAGACCCTCAAATGGAGCCATCTGAATGCTAGAATGGTAACTGTTGTTATATGCAAATTCGATGAGAGGTAAATGATCATCCTAACTATCTTTAAAATCAATCACACACGCTCTCAACATATCCTCAAGAGTCTAAATGGTCTGTTCAGCCTGACCATCTATTTGTGGGTGAAAAGTTGTACTAAGCTTGACTTGAGTACCAAGTCCCTTCTGAAATGATCTCTATAACTGAGAGGTAAACTGAGTACCTCTATCTGATATGATGCACAAGGGCACTCCATGAAACCGACCTAAATCCCGAATATACAATTTAGCATAATTCTCTACTGAGTCAGTATTCTTGATTGGTAGGAAATGAGCTGCTTCGATCCACCATCACCTATATAGAGTCATACTGTCGACGAGGATGAGGCAACCCTATAATGAAGTCCATATTGATTTCCTCTCACTTCCAAGTAGGGATACTAATGTATTGAAGCATATCTCTAGGTATTTGATGCTCAGCTTTAACCTATTGACAATTCGGACACTTTGTGACAAACTCTGATATGTCCTTCTTCATGTCATTCCACTAATAGACTTCCCGTAGGTCACGATACATCTTGGTGACACCTGAATGTACATAATATCTGGAACCATGAGCCTCATACAACATCTACTCCCTCAAGTTAACAACACCCGAAACACACAAATGACCTTGATATTTTAGTACACCATCTCCCCCTTGGGAGAAAACCTCCACCTTCTAATTTTGAACAGCTTCCTTCAACTTTTCCAAAATAGGATCCTCATCTTGCCTAGAATGACCTTGGTCATCAAGAAAGATTCTGACCCATTTTGAATAATGACACCACCATTTGCTAAGTCAACAGGATGAATCCCTAGTCGTGCGAGCCGATGCACATCCTTCACTAACTCTTTCCTCCCCTTATCTACATAGGACAAACTCTCCATAGAAAGCCTGCTAAGAGTGTTTGCCACCATATTAGCCTTTCCTGGATGATAAAGGATGATCATATCATAATCCTTAAGAAGCTCCAACCACTTTCTTTGACATAGATTTAGATCCTTCTGCATAAACACGTACTGTAGACTTTTGCAGTCCGTAAAAACATCCATATGGACTCCTTATAGATAGTGTCTCCAACTCTTCAAGGCAAATACTACTACTGCCAACTCGAGGTGTTGAGTTGGATAGTTCCTTTCATGGACCTTCATCTTGCTAAAGATGTAGGCTATAACCTTACCGTGTTGCATTAATACACAATCAAGGCCGATCCTTGAGGCTTCACAATATACCACAAACCCATCGGTACCCTCAGGTAGAGTCAACACTAGTGTTGAGTCTTCAACTCTTGGATGCACTTCTCACAGGCCTCCGACCATTGAAGTTTCACTTTCTTCTAGGTAAACTTAGTCAACGGTGCTTCAAGGGATGAATACCCTTCCACAAACCTCCTGTAGTAACCACCTAAGCCCAAGAAACTCCTAATATCTGAAGGACTAACTAGTCTAGGCTAATTCTTCATAGTTTCTATCTTTTGAGAGTCGACCTATACACTCTCACTTGATGCCACATGACCCAAAAATGCCACTGAGTTTAACCAAAACTCACACTTGCTGAATTTAGCATACAGTTGGTGATCCTTGAGAGTCTGTAGCACCACCCTCAAATGAGCGGCATGCTCCTCCTCGCTCCAACAGAATATGAGAATGTCATCTGTGAACACAATCATGAACATGTCCAAATATGGCTTGAACACCCTATTCATTAAATCCATAAAATCTACAAGAGCATTCATTGATCCAAAAGATATAACTACAAACTCATAGTGACCATACCGAGTTCAGAAGGCTGTCTTCAGGGTTTCGCTCTCTCTAACCCTGAGCTGATGATATCCGGATCTGAGGTCTATTTTTGAAAAACATTTGGCACCCTAAAGTTGGTCAAATAAGACATCAATTCTAGGGAGGGGATACCTATTCTTGACGGTGACATTGTTTAACTGCCGATAGTCAATGCACATCTGGAGGGAACCATCCTTCTTTCGAAAAAAGAGTACTGGAGGACCCCACGGGGATTTGCTAGGTCTAGTGAAACCCTTCTCTAAGAGATCTTTCAACTGCTCCTTCAACTCCTTCAGCTCAGCTGAAGCCATTCTATAAGGAGGAATATATATAGGTTGTGTATCGGGAAGAAGGTCGATGCCAAAGTCGATTTCCCGCTTGAGAGAAATTCTAATAGATAATCTGGAAACACATCTGGATATTTGCACAATACAAAAACTAACTAGATAGTTGGGGTTTTTGTTGTATCATCTTTAACCCTAACTAGATGGTACACTCAACCTTTAGAGATCATCTTTCTTGCCTTAAGGTAGAAAATGAAGCGACCTATAGGCACATCTAAACTACCCTTTCACTCTAGGACTAGCTCACCTGGAAACGAAACCTACTGCATGGGTCCTACAATTCACTGAGGCATAACATGCATGTAACCAATCCATGCGAAAGGTAACATAAAATCTGTCATGGCTAGCTCTACTAAATTTGCTGAGCTGACTTTCTGAAGGACTGTGACAGGGCAATTTCTGTACACCCGTTGAGATATAATTGAATCACCAACTGGAGTAGAGACTGAGAAGGGTTCTAATAGGATTTTGAGACTGACACCAAAACTACTAGAAACATAGGGCGTTACAAAAGATAAAGTATCCCATGTGTCTAACAATGCATATACATCAAAGTGGAAAACTCATAACATAAAAGTGACCACATATGGTGAAGTGTTTTTCTCCTGATGAGATATGAGGGAATAAAACCTGTTCTAGCGCTAACCACCACCTGCACTGGTAGACTCACCCTACTGAGCTGGGCGTGCTGGTGTTGTTACTAAACTGGTAGCTTGAGTATGACCCTTATCATCACCCTTCCTGCCCAATGGACACTCTCGGCGCCTATGCCCGGATCTACCACACCCAAAGCAGATATCTAGTCAAATCAAGCACTCCCCTATGTGATTCTTGCCACATTCCCGCAGACCAGTAAGGTATGCTCTACCTGCATGCTCCTCTATCCCCTTGAACCTGATGCTCTGCTCCTATGATCACCCTACAATCTAGATGGAGCACTGGCCGATGATGGCGCTGGAGCAAATGACCTCTGATGGGACTACTGACGAAGTTTGCCTCCTGTCCTCTACTTGAAATACCCAAAATTATCTATCCTTTCCCTCTTGTCCCTCTCCTTCAAATGCAATTCCTCCATCTACTAGGCATACAAAACCAATCTAGGAAAGTCAATGTCCTGATAAAGCATTAGAGACCCTATAATCCTTGTCCAGGTGGTTTGCTATTTCATGCGCAAACCTGCTCACCTGAGCTCTCTGATCAGCCACCATCTCTGTTGCATATTTTGACAAGTAGGTGAACTCTAAAGCATACTCTTGGACTATCATATTATTCTTCCTGAAGTTCATAATCTCATCTCACTGGGAAAGAACCAATCCAGGAATTCGGTGAGGAACTCATCTCAACCAATGGGACCAACTCCAGCTGCTCTGCTATCCTTCCACTGTCCGAACCAGATATGGGCAACCCCTTTCAACTTATAAGAAGCTAAGTCCGTACACTCCTCCCCTATCACCCCCATAATCTGGGTGATTTTATAGATCTCATCAATGAACTCGTGTGGATCCTTATCCTCCTTCGATCTGAGGAACTCCGGAGGGTTCATCCTAAGAAAATCCCTGACTTTTGTCATGGCGGCAATCCCATTCTGGGAAACATGTGCTACCTCTTGCTGGTTGATTTTGATGGTCAATGCTTGTGCCAACATAAGGATAGCTATCCTAAACTCTACATGGGCAACCTACTCGGGCACATAATCCTCAGGGGATCGTGGGGCCTGCTGGTGCCCATCCCCATTGACTTTCTCATGGCCATTTCCATTTTTGTCTCTTATCCCATTAACTCAATAATGAGGCATAATTCTGCAAACGTGTATAGCATGATTTAGAAGGATAGAGAGACATTTCATCGCACGACATAGATCATGAAAGAAGGAGAGTTTTCTAAAATGTTTCATAGCCTCTTCGCCATGAGTGTGGCGCACTTCACACCCATGAAAAATACTCTACTTAAAGCGTCGTTCAGACACCCTAGGACACTTCAAAACCTAATGCTCTGATATCAAGTTTGTTATGATCAGAACATAGGTCTGGATAGAGACACGGGACAAGTAACCCCGAGAGGCTTCAAGTCGACCCATGGTATGGAAATAGCGGCAAAGAGCATACATCAAGCACAAACTGATACATAAATAATAATTTAGGTTTAGTAAGATTAAAATCATAATACAATCATAACTTGACTTTTCGTGAAACTTTGCATAATTGGGCATAGATTGAATAAGATTTGAAATCATAAAATTATAGCCAATTTTTAAATATAAAATCTTCTCATAAGTCTTAAAAAACTTATAGAACATAAAGGTATTTGACCAATAATCAAATCAAAGAGAATCCTATGAAATTGGGGTTAAAACCCCATAAGATCATCAAATTTCTTTAATACTTAAATTCATGAACATGGAGGGAAATTGGGGCATGAGAGTGAAGAGGGACTCTTATTCACAACCTTACATACCTCGGTAATCTTATCTCACACTCTCTCTTGGAAGCCCAAGGTAATTGGAGAAGAATTGGAAAGTTCTAGGCTTGTTATTCCTTTAGAACTCCTCTAGTTTTCATGCATGGGGAGGAAATGGGTTAGAATAGATTTAACCCTCTTATAAATCCCCTAATCTGAGTTTAAAATGACATAGTTTAGGGCTTAGGAGCTTAGAAATTACGAAATTTCTCTAATTAAAATGCAGGAAAATTTCACATTGCTCGATACCACAACTCATACTATGGATTGTTCCTCGATCCAACGGGTCTTGGTTTCCTATCATTACAGCCTCTGATGAAAGCTGAGTTCCAAACTTTTCCATGAGTCACACCACGACTCGTAACTTCATCCAACGAGTCGTCGGATCCATCCATTATCATAACTGGGAGAAATCCCCTGCTCATTCCTATGGATGCAAGTAACGATCTATGGTTCCCTACCACGAGTAATACCACGAGTTGTACCACGATTCGTACAATCCCTCCAAATGTAATACCCCAAAAACTCAAAGATCGGACCTGAGAGTTGAAATAGAGAAAATTGAAAATCTGTGTTGTAGGCATAGGACGAGTCGTTGGATGACTCGTGAGGAGAGCCCATGAGTTGTCAGGTGACTCATGGGGAGGCCTGGGATAATAGGAAGAGATTGAGGAAAAAGGAGTCCCCACGGTCTTGGGAAAGACTCGTGGTCAGACACCACGATTCGTTAGGTCATCCGTGGGAGGAGGTATAAAAAAATAAAAAAGGCTAGGCAGTGCACTTGACAAGTAGTGGCCACGACTTGTGGCCACCCATAACGAGTCGTGGTATCATCTATTAGGATCCCCAGTGATCAGTTAAGGCAGTGTACCTGATGGCCAAGGTGACAGATCATTTGGCCATGTAACAAATCGTTAGGTCACCCGTTAGGGTCATGTGGCAGTTATTTTCTACGAAATAGTAAGGGTCTTTTTGTAATTTCCTAAGACCCTAAGGCCTAAACTACGACGTTTTGTGTTATGAATAGGGAAATCTAAAGGGGTTAAGTCCAGTTTTCTCTTCATTCATGCATGCAAGTATAGTGAGAGGCCATCAAGGGAGATTATAGGCTCTTCTCCTCAATTCTTCCAATTTCATTCTTGGGTAACAAAGGGAAGTTAAGAATCAGATATCCCAGGTATGTAAGGCTATCAATGGGTGATTTCTTCCACACCCATGTCCCTGCTCTATGATTTTTACAAAGATTTCAACAAAAACTCATGGGTTTTGAATTTGGTTTACTTAAACTCTAATAATTTGATTATGGGTTCTGTGATTTTAAAATCTTATTATAATATATGAGTTTTAATTAGTATTTCATTATTTAAATCATTTTTAATTTCATAGATTTCGAGTTCTATGTGTTTAAGCCTAATTATGCATGACCCATGATGAATCGATTTATGATCTATTCATCCATTTATGATTTCTATAAGCCCAGCATGAATTATGGTTTAAATCATGAATTTGTTATGTTACCCCTTATGACTTTATTAAATTTAAGCCATATGCATGATCTATAAGTATGTATGAATCTTATGAATTATGTTTTTGGCCGACTCACGAGCCTCATGTCATGGCTAGTTCACGTGTGTTCAAGCATGTTTACGGTTATCATGATTTAACTAGCCCATGAATCCATGCATGTTATACTATGAACACTATATATGTTTTGGGAGTAGTATCGAACACCGAGTAAGTTCGTGGCCTAGGTTCTGCCCTGAATCTCATAAAATATATGCCACCGTAGGTATGTTGCTACCTCCTATGGGACTATCCCCGGCATAAATGGCCCTTTTTATG
Organism: Datura stramonium; assembly: GCA_018107945.1. Taxonomy (NCBI): domain Eukaryota; kingdom Viridiplantae; phylum Streptophyta; class Magnoliopsida; order Solanales; family Solanaceae; genus Datura; species Datura stramonium. The sequence continues at coordinate 50,380 of JACEIK010003306.1, read as the reverse complement.
GTGAAGCCACACTTTCATAGTTCGACCCTTGGCAACGTACGAACACCCTCCCGACTAGGATTATAAGTCGGGCTTCATGTGTGCTCATATGAGGTATGTCGGTTAAGAGAATCTCCCACTGTTCCTCATGATTTATACATGTTATGTTTATGTATGTTGGCTCAAGTCATGTTAAGTAAAACTCTTTTATTATGATCATGATTATGTTATGTTATGAACGTTTTGTAAACCTTGAGCCTTATGACATGTTATGATGATTTACGATACGAGCATGATGTCCTACTCTTATAATCATTTTGAAATTTTATATATGTTTTAAATGTTCATTTTTCCTACCTTGCATACTTAATACATTCCACGTACTGACCGCATACTTTCTATGCAGTATCGTTTTATGATACAGGGCCCAGCTCTCAGACTCACCCTCACCCATAGAATATCTCGGAGTTGTTCTCAGCATACTTGGTGAGTCATCATGTTCCGAGGTCTGTGTATTCAGACTCTATGTTGTTCTTTCAGTTTCGAGATTGTTGGGTTAGTTGGGGAGTTGTCCCATCACCCCGTCTTTTCATGATCAGAGGCTTATCAAACTAGAAGTTGTAATCAGTCTTATTGTATGAGTCTAGTTTTGCTTTTCCTTCTATTATGTCATGATTACGTTCTTTTTATGCTAATTCTTCCGCTCATGTGATTGGAATTAGATGTATGCTCATGCCATGGGCCGACTTGGGGTCCCTCGAGGCTTCTTGTCCCATTTATATGATCGAGGTGTACGTTCGGGTCGTGACAAACTTGGTATCAAAGCCATAGGTTTGAAGTGTCCTAGGGAGTCTGAAAGCCGGGTTAAGTAGAGTCTTTTTCATTGGTGTGAAGCGCACCACACTTATGACGAAGAGGCTATTACACGTTTAGGAAATATTCCCTTCTTTCACGATCTATGTCGTGCGATGAAAGTCCTTTACCCTTCTAATTCATGCTAATCCCATTTGAAGAATCATGCCTCCACGCAGAATGAACGCCAAAATAAATGGTAACGACAATGATCATGAGGATGTCCGTGATGGTGAGCATCAGCTAGCCCCACCCGTTCACGGGGAGTACGTACCAGAGCCAGCTACCCACGCTGAGTTTAGGGCAGCGATTCAAATGCTGGCATAGGCCATGACTTCCCAGGTCTAGAATCAAATAGTGGCGCATTTCCCTCAGAATGGGAATGCAGCGGCAACTAAGGTGAGGGATTTCTTTGGGATGAGCCCTCCGGAGTTTACGAGGTCAAAGGTGGATGAGGATCCACACGATTTCATAGAGGAGATTTTGAAGATCACCCAGGTTATGGGGGTAAACAATGGAGTGTGCATATTGTATTTTATTGGGATATTGACTTTCCCCATATTATATTGTATGCACAGCAGATAGAGTTAGTCTACAGGAGGCAGAGGGAGGCCAAGAGGGCCAGAACTGAAAGTTATGGGATTTCTCAAGCTAGGTCAAGGGGTGGATAGTGTCAGCAGTCCCAGCACAGGTCCATCACTCCATCCTTATCATTGGCCAATATTCCATCGAGGTTTAGATGGGATCAAAGGAGCAGGGCTTTAGGCTCGAGGGATCAAGGTAGCATGCATGTGGAGCGCACTTTTCTAGCTTGTGCGAAATGCAGCAAGAATCATCCCAGGAGATGCTTAGTTTGCTCAGATGCGTGCTTCGGGTGTGGCCAACCTGGGCACAGACTTAGGGATTTCCCCTGAGTCAGATCAGGGGTCAGTGGGACTCGTGCGACGGCAGTCGGTTCTACATCTCCATCAGCACGTCCCCCTCAGTAGGGTGCCTCTACTAGTTCAGTAGGTGGTCAGCGTCAAAACAGGTTTATGCTTTAGTACGCCGTCAGGAGCAGGAGGCTTCACCAGATGTGGTCACCGATATGTTTCAATTTTTCCATATTGATGCTTATTCCTTGTTAGATCCAGGAGCTACTTTGTCTTTTTTGACCCCTTATATTGCTCGTAATTTTGGAGTTAGCCCTAAAATCTTGTCAGAACCGTTCTCAGTCTCTACTCCAGTCGGTGATTCGGTGGTAGCGAGGCGGGTGAATAGAGGTTTCCCTATTGTAGTGTTTCATTAGGTTACCTCCATAGACTTAGTAGAGTTGGATATGACTGACTTTGACATCATTTAGGGCATGGATTAGTTGTTTTCATGTTGCGCTTCAATAAATTGTAGGACTCGTGCAGTGGAATTTTGATTTCCGGGCGAGTCAGTTTTAGAGTGGAAGGGTAACTCAACTATACTAGCCGATGGTTTATCCATATCTTAAGGCCAGGAAAATAATATCTATGGGCTGCATGCATCACCTAGTTAGTGTTAAAGATGTTGAATCTAAGACCCCGACTATCCAATCAGTCCCGGTAGTGTGTGAGTATCCGGAGCTTTTTCCCGAAGATTCTCCAAGTGTTCCTCCTGAGAGGGAGACTGATTGTGGCATTGATCTCTTACCCGATAAGCAGCCCATCCCTATTCCTCCCTATAAGATGGCCTCAGCCGAGCTAAAGGAATTAAAGGATCAGTTGAAGGACTTGTTGGATAAGGTCTTTATCAGGCCGAGCAAGTCTCCATGGGGTGCACCGGTGTTATTTTTCCGGAAGAAAGATGGTTCCCTTTGCATGTGTATTGATTACCGACAATTGAAAAAGGTCACCATCAAGAAAAGGTACCCTTTACCCAGGATCAATGATTTTTTTGACCAGCTTCAGGGTGCCAAGTGTTTCTCCAAGATAGACCTCAAATCCGGGTATCACCAACTCAGGGTTCGGGAGAGTGACATCCCAAACACCGCTTTCACTCAGTATGGTCACTATAAATTTGTTGTTATGTCATTTGGAATAACCAATGCCCCTGCATCTTTCATGGACTTGATGAACAGGGTATTCAATCAATATCAAGACATGTTTGCGATCATGTTCATCGATGATATCCTTATATACTCTTGGAGCGAGGACTAGCATGCCCTTCACTTGAGAGTAGTGCTTCAGACCCTCAAGGATCGTTAGTTGTATGCGAAGTTCAGAAAATGTAAGTTTTGGTTGGACTCTATAGCATTCTTGGGCCATGTGGTATCGAGTGAGGGAATAAAGGTAGATTCTCAACAAATCGAGGCGGTAAAAAATTGGCCCAGACCGGTGAAACCATCAGATATCAGGAGTTTTTTGGGCTTAGAGGGTTACTGTCGGAGATTTGTTTAGGGTTTCTCATCTATTGTGCACCTTTGACAAAGTTGACTCAGAAGAAGATTAAGTTTCAATGATCGGAGGCTTGTTAGAAAATCTTCCAAGAGTTGAAGTCCCGACTCACTTCAACGCCAGTGTTGACCCTACCTGAGGGTACCGATGGTTTTATAGTATATTGTGATGCTTCAAAATCGTACATGGGTGTGTGTTTATGATGCATGGGAAGGTGATAGCGTATGCCTCAAGACAGTTGAAATCCATGAGAAGAATTAGCTGACCCATGATCTTGAGTTGGCCGCGGTGGTGTTCGCATTGAAGATATAGAGTAATTACTTGTATGGGGTCCACGTGAATGTGTTCACGGATCACAAGATCTTGCAATATGTGTTCACGCAAAAGGATCTCAATCCTCAGCAAAGAAGGTGGTTGGAGTCACTAAAGGACTATGACATGAGTGTTCTTTACCACCCGGGAAAGGCTAATGTGGTTGCTGATGCACTTAGTAGACTCTCTATGGAAAGTGTGTCCCACGTGGATGAGGGAAAGAAGGAATTGGTCAAGGATGTCCATTGACTTGCGAGGTTGGGAGATAGATTGGTCGATTCCACCGATGGCGGCGTTGTTGTGCAAACCGGATCAGAATTTCCTTAGGGACGGATGTGAAAGCCAGACAAGATTAGGATCCGATTCTAGTAAAGTTGAAGGAAGACATTCGGAGTCAAACGGTGGAGGTTTTCTCCCAAGGGGTAGATGATGCGTTGCGGTACCAGGGTCGTCTGTGTGTTCCCATTGTCGATAATTTGTGGTACAAGATATTGCATGAGGCACATGGGTCCAGGTACTCCATCCATCCGGGTGCCACCAAGATGTATAATAATTTTCCAGAAATATATTGGTGGAACAGTATGAAGAAGGATATTGCAGAATTTGTAGCCAAGTTCCCGAACTGTCAGCAAGTGAAAGTTGAGCATCAGAGGCTGGGAGGCGTACTTCAGGATATTAGCATTCCCACTTAGAAGTGGGAAGAGATTAATATGGATTTCATTACAGGCCTACCTCGTACTCGCCGACAGTATGATTCTATTTGGGTGGTGGTAGACAGGTTGACCAAGGCTGCACACTTTCTACCGGTCAAAACCACAGATTTAGTGGATGATTATGCCAAATTGTATATTCAGGAGTTGGTTCGACTTCATGGACTGCCCTTGTCTATTATTTCATATCAAGGTACTCAGTTTACCTCTCAGTTTTGGCGGTCTTTCCAAAAAGGGCTTAGGACTCAGGTTAAGCTCAGCACAACATTTCTTCCGCAAACGGATGGTCAGGCGGAATGGACAATCCAAACTCTCGAGGATATGTTGAGAGCGTTTGTGATGGACTTTAAAGGTAGTTGGTATGATCAATTTCCCTTGATCGAGTTTTCTTACAATAACAGCTATCACTCCAGCATCCAATTGGCACCGTTCGAGGCACTCTGTGGGCGGAGGTGTAGATCTCCCATCGGATGGTTTGAGGTTGGTGAGACAGCTATGATAGGGCCATACTCGGTTCAAGAGGCTATGGTGAAGGTTCAGTTGATAAGGTACAGGATGAAAACTGCTCAGAGTCATCAAAAGTTATATGCTGATGTGAGGAGGAGAGAGTTGGAGTTCGAGGTGGATGATTTGGTATTCCTAAAGGTGTCTCCCATGAAGGGAGTCATGCGGTTCGGAAAGAAAGTAAAACTCATTCCCCGCTATGTTTTTCCCTACTAGGTTATGAGAATAATTGGTAAGGTAGCGTATGAGTTGGACTTGCCATCAGAGTTATCTTCAGTTCATCCCGTCTTTCATGTATCGCTCTTAAAAAAGTGCTTGGGTGATCCAGCATTGGTTTTCCCGGTGGATAGTGTTGATGTGAGATATGGCCTCAGTTATGAGGAAATTCCAGTTGCAATCTTAGATCTCCAGGTTTGGAGGCTGAGGAACAAATAAGTAGCTTCGGTGAAGGTGTTATGGAAAAACCAACATGTTGAGGGAGCTACGTGGGAAACCGAAGCGGCGATGATGTCTAAATCCCTCACCTGTTCTCTACCGGCTCAGTTTCAGTTTGAGGTATTAGTTTTGCCTAATTATTAACCAGTTTCCATGTTCATTTCATGTGCGCAAGTTTGATTTATTTCATGATAGATGTGTGTGATGTCTGAATTCAGTTCAGCTATATAGTTGTTTTCGGAGGTAGTCATTCCGTCAGTTTTCGGTTTAAATAATCAGTATTTGCATGTGACGATTGCTTGTTTTTGAGTTTTTTATGTGTTTCTAACATTTGAGGAACAGACCCGAGAGTTGTAACGGGAAAAACTGAAAATCTAGGTTGCAGGCACAGGACGAGTCGTTGGACGACTCGTGAGGAGAGCCCACGAGTTGTCAGGTGTCTCGTGGGGAGGCCTGGGAGAATGGGAAAAGATTAAGGAAAAAGGAGTCCCCACGGGCTTGGGAACTCGTGGTCAGAGATCACGAGTCATTAGATAATACGTGCGGAG